>JAOQMM010000004.1:3870059-3886920 GCA_027563515.1 Erythroxylum platyclados
AATAATTGATGGAACTATTGTATAGTTAATTTTTTTGTTAATTGCATGAATACATTTTCATAAGGCCTTAGATGTAAATGGGCAGGTCAGCTTGTGGCTCGGGACGGGCTGGGTCAGGCTCTAAACCGAATCAAGTTAAAAATATGAAACAAGACCCTGTTCGATTTGGTTTGGATTAGTGATAGATCTAACTTAATCTAACTTGACAAAACCAGTAAGAACTAATCTTTACCTAATAAGACCCAACCTCACCCAGTTAACCTAGTCTTAACTCAACCCCACATAAGTAACCTCACCTGATAAATCATAACAAAAAGAAGAATCTAACTTGATTTGAGTACTATATCGATCTGAATCAACTGCTACATCGACCTCAATTGATCATTGACTGCAAATCATAATCCTTTATTATTTTGACAAGGATAAGCTCTCAATGTTGGGAATGAAAACAAGATCAAACCTGCAATTGTAAGAACCAACGAGGAGCAAACAAACAAAATAAATGGCAAAGAGTCAAGAATAAATAGAGAGACACCCTTAAATTAAGGGTAAACATCATGAATTATTAAGACCAATCAAACAAGATCCACTATGATCAAATCAAGGTACAAGTAATTTCAATCAAACGCACGAAATCGTAACAACAATCAGCCACCAAAATAGAGTACAAATATGTACAATAAAAAACAAGATATTTCAAGTGAAAATTTAATTTGATTTGAAAATAATTTTCAAATCTAATTAGAAATTTAATTTGATTTGAAAACGATCTTCAAAATCAATTGGAACTTATTTTCAATTATCTTAACTCCTTTAATAAAATTAATTGAAAATAAGTTTCAATAGATTATCCTTCTTTTTTATTATAATTTTAAAAAACTTCTTTGTCCAAATTTTATAAGTAAAACATTTTAATCTAACTAAAAATTATTTCCAATCTAATTAGAAATATTTTTTCGTAATTAGAAAACCATTTTCTAATATTAAAAAATCACTTTCAAAATTAAATAAAAACACTTTTAAATTCAATTAAGAAAGTCCTTTACATTATTTAGATATTGATTTCTTTATTAATTAGAAAAGCTTTACTCAATAAATTTAAAAATATTTTCAAAAACATTAAAAAAACACATTTTCTCAATTAATAAATGAAAAAACTTTCCAAATTTTAATCAAGAAAATATATTTTCTAATAAATCAAGAAAATTATTATTTATAAACAAAGAAATAATTTCTAAATAAATAGAATAATAATTTTCTAAATAATTTATTTTAATCAAATTAAAATAAATACTTTAATTAAGAATAACGAAGGTGAGTGTTGAAGTAGCTAGTAAAGTTGTTCTTATGTGACCATAAGGTCACGAGTTTATGTCACGGAAATAGCTTATTTATAAAAATACAAATGGAAGGTTGCGTAAATTATGATAATACATACTGGATACGTTGACTCTAACTTTAATTAAAAAAGACATTTTTTAATTACATAAGAAAATAATTTTTTAAATTTTAAGGAGTTTAACTAATCAATTTCAATCTAGTTGAAAATAACTAAATCTAATTCTAAAAACAAATTTTTTAAAATCTAAGTTTAAGAATCAATCAAATTACTAATCTTAATCGCATTAAAAAATAAATAATATAATTTAGATTTTATTCTAAATTTTTTAAATAATTTAAATTTTTATTTAGTATAAATTTAATTTATTCAACTTTAAAATATATTATTTCATACTTGAAAAATAATCTTATTAGAATTAAAATAATCATTTCCCCACGTAAATTTGGTTCTTGGTTTAAGTTACATTAATTTTTTAATTGAACAAGATAAATGATACTTTAGTGTCAAACACCATCGGAACTTATCCATATTGCCAAATATTATTTATTCTAGCCTTAGGATAATTTTGATCTTGTTGCCAAACAAATCCCTTTCTCAAACCTAGTTTCACAAATTAAAACCCTAGCCACAAAAGATGGCGTGGCAACCTTCCATCCCTCCTGTTGCCACCTATTTACGATGCACCTGCCCTGATGAGCTGACTCCATATTTATTGGAAAAGTAAAATTACCTAGAAAATGGATTTTTGACATCCAATTACACACTCATTGATTGAGAGAATGTAAATTTTACAAAGACAAACTCACGCTACAAACTCTCACAACCTAAAAACTAGTTATGCGTTAGCTTGTTGAAGCTAACAACCTAAACTTTTACACACTCTCTCAATATTTCTTTTTATGCGTATATATTATTCATCATATGGCCAATGATCATATTTATAGGTTTCTAATGTTAGTTCACAAGGTGAAATAGTTGACAATCTATAATTGCTAACTAATAAAAGGAAGACAAAATCAATTTGAATTGTTAATTTGACCAAGTTAATTTGCAACTCATAATCTTTATGATTAAGTAATCTAAAACATCAATTAAATCAAGTTTATTTTCTAACATCTTCCCTTAAACTTGATTTAATCATTCCAAGCATCTTTTTCTACTTCATGAACAATTCAATCTTCAATGGCTTTGTAAAAATGTTAGCAACTTGATCTTTAGACTTACAGTACTCAACCACAATCTCTTTGTCTTTTACCAAATCTCGAATATAGTGAAGTTTGATTTCAATGTATTTGTTGCGACTATCAAAGACTGGATTTTTTTCATGGCAATTGTTGATTTATTGTCACAGAATATTTTTGTAGGACCAAGTTGTTGGTGCTGCAATTCTTCAAGAATTTTCTGCAACCATACTACCTGTGTAGCTCAATTCGATGCTGCTATGTATTCAGCTTTTGTCGTTGAAAGGGCTACTACTTGTTGTTTCTTTGAGGACCAAGAAACTACTCCAGAACCAAGATGAAAAACATAGCCAGAGGTGTTTCTTTGTTTCTCAATATCTCCACCCAATCACTATCTGTATATCCTACCAACTTTATTGTGTTAGAATTTGAATAAAATATTCCATCATCAAGTGTACCTTTAATGTATCTTAAAATTCATTTTGCAGCTTGCCAATGAGATGGTTGTGACAATCCATAAATCTGCTTACAATTCCCACTCCATAAACAATATCTGGCCTAGTTGTTGTTAGGTACCTCAAACTTCCAATAAGTCTTTTGAAGTTTGTTATGTCAACCGAATCACCACTGCCATCTTTCACAAGCTTTATCCTTTCTTCAACTGTGTTAAGATTGGCTTACACGCATCCATCTTGAATTTCTTTAAAATATCTTTTGCATATTTCGGTTGTGAAATAAATATACCTTCATTTGTTTGCTTTACCTCGATACCAAGAAAGTAGGACATTAATCGCATATCTGTCATCTCAAATTGAGCAATAATGGCTTTCTTAAATTCTTCCAATAATTTAGAATTGTTGTCAGTGAAGATTAAGTCATCCACATATAAGCAAATAATTGTAATATCTCCATTCTTGTTGGTTTTGATATATAAAGCATGCTCATGCGAACACCTTTGAAATCCATTATTTGGAAAGTAGGTATCAATACGGGTATACCATGCTCGTGGTACTTGTTTTAATCTATATAGTGCCTTTTTTAATTTGTAAACTTTATCTTCATCTCCTTATTTCACATAGCCTGATGGTTGCTCAATATAAACCTCTTCTTTAAGTACACCATTTAAGAATGCTGACTTGACATCCATTTGAAATATTTTCCAATTTCTTTGAGCAGCAATAGAAATAATTATCCACATGGTATCCCCAGCAACGGCGTCACAAAATTGGTAGCACGTCGTAACACTACATAAAATAAACTAGACCTACTTCTATAGCAGTGTGGAATCTAGGTCGATCCCACAGAAAGTGTTAGTAAGCTTTCGAAATGAAAATAATTGGTGTTTAGGTTATGGGGGTTTGGTTTATTGAACAAGAAAATAAAATGAAACTAAACTAGTAAAGACAAATTAAAGAAAACATGCAAAATTGATGAAAATCGATGAATGTATTAGGGACCTGATTCTTTAGCACAATCTCGACCTACACCCAATTAAACATATTTCATTGAATTGTTGTCTTCACATCTCTCTTTGAACTATTGGTCGTAGATTAACAACAAGCTCTGTTAATCCCAGTTTTGCCTTAGGTCATAGTTAATTAAGAAGAACTCATTAATTAACCCTAGCTATTGAATAACCTTAGAGACACTCTCTAAGTTTAATTGGATAGCCGCCTTATGAACGAGAAAAACAAACCAATCTAAGCAATAATCACACAAGCTAGGACTATTTAACTTAGGTTACGTTATCCCTAAAGATTTAATACCGTTAGTTGCCATATACGACTTCAAACATAACTAATACGTATCACATTCAAATTCTAGCAATGAGTTTTAATGAAAAATGATTCAATAAAGCATCAAAATCATTCTCATACAATAATACCCAATCAATACATACAAGATAACGTAATCAATCTAAAAAGAGAGTAAGAACAACAAATATAATGAAAAATATGCTTAACCAGGTTCGTCGGCATCGATATCACCTTCGAACCGATGTCGGGATGTCTATCCCTTCATCTTCTTTATAGGTCTCCAAGCATTAGCCAAGAACACCTTTGTTTCCATGAAAAACTGTTGAAGAAAATTGCAGGTTTATCACATCAGTCCAACCTTCTCCATTAATCTCCAATGATGCCCTTATTATTGTTGACAATCGACCCACCTCAAAGATGATTTGATGCTGAATTCCTAAATGTTGTCTCGGTTCTCCATCTTGGAAACAAAAGGTGAATAATGAATAAAGCAGCTATTGTCGACTCTCGGTTGCTCACCTTGTTCCGGCCCTCCACCTTGTTGCAAAACTGAAGAAGACAAAAATGAAGGAGTTGTTGTCTTTCTTTCACTCTTGGTTGCTCCACACCAGTTGTAGATATGACCCTCCTTTCTTTATGATAAAAGCAAGCTTCAAAAGGAGTGGAATAGGTGGCAAGAACCGAAGATGGCTTGTGATGATGCAGTTGCTGCCCAATATTGCTCCCTCCTTTGGTTCGGTTCCTCTACCTTATTTGAGAATCAACTTCTCTTTTATTCACTCTCAGTTCTTACCCTCCTTGTAGTCGGCACTTGCCTTCTTTTATATTCAAGAGCTAGGTTTAAAATGTATGGGATAGGTGTCTTTTTCTTGGCAAAGTGAGGTGTCTCCAGGTGCCTCCACCAAGATGTTCTTCCTCTCTTACAAAGCTAGGTTAAATGGAATAAATAGACAACTATCTTACAATGAGACAGCTGGCCATAAAAAATCACGTTGGTTCTTGCATTGAGTGCCTCTTGGTAGGTTAAAATAAGGCTTGTAATTTATGTTAAAGCCATGGTCTCATGGCTGTAACATTTTAATTGTTACAGTCGTGAGACAATGCTCATGGTTGTATCTTTTTAAATCAAAATGTTACACATGCCTCCATCTTTATGCTCTATTTTGTCTCCTCTTCTTGTAATCTTCTTTTTCTTCTTACTTCATGAAGACAATAGGGTATGAACATTGAGAAAATAGCTCAATGAGTATGCTTTTAAGTCACTTTAGCTCCTTTGCTTCTGAAATGTACCTAAAATCAAATATGAGTTAAAGTGAGTATTTTAAGCATTTTCGTATCATTGATCACTAAGTGTTATTGAATAAATATACAATCAATTAAGCACATATCAGTATCCAATCTAGCAACTGGAGCAAATACTTCAAAATAATCAATACTAGGCTATTGTTTGTATCCTTTTGCTATTAACCCTAAAGTCAGTAGGGAGAATATTTTATTGTTTTCAATTAGTATTTACTCAAGAAATCCTTGGCCAAGGCAGAATGACTTTTTGTAAATAGCTTACAAATGTCATTAATTGAATCTATAACTAATGGTAAAGAACTAATATAATTGGACTCAAAATAGAATAGACATTAATTTTATACTTTACGTCTAATCGGAACATTAAATAATGAAATGATTGAATTATGTGGAAAAATTATGTACGAAAAAGTTAATCAAAATTACTTTGACATTTCTAAATATATGAGTGGTCATAATGTGTTGCTAAATGTTAATCTTGATCTATGGATATAAATTGTTTAACTAAAGAATTAGAGATAAATTAAAGAAGTTTAATTTATCTAATCCTAAATATGATACAGAGTTAATAATTTGTATCCATTGTCAAAATATTTAGAAACTTAATGAGTCACATATAAGGAACTGGTTGAAGATAGTAAAGATATTTTAATCAAGTTGGACTTGATTGTAAAGTTTGAAAAACTTTATAATTAAATATGAAATATTTAATAAATAAGAATCAATATGAGATATTAGATCATCTTATTTGTGCATAATTGGTATTTAATTAGAATTATTTGTAATTCTAATTAAAGTTTAATTGAAATTAGAATTTAATTTTAAATATATAACTAAAATGTCTAAAACTTATTATAAATAGGCTTAATCTCTAATGGAATTAGCACTTCTTGCTTAACTCTCTCTACAACAGTTGCAGAATTCTCTTAACTTATTCTGTAGATACTGCTAGAGGCTGTACACTTGTGTAGCGATGGTGGTTGAGATGAGCTAGTTTCGGAAATGATTTGAGGGATAAAAAAAGAAAATGATCAAGTTCGGAATAAGGTACAAACTAAAATTCATGCTTTATTATGATTTAATTATTAATCATTTTATATAATTTTAGTAATCTTAACTTTCGGAAAATTAAACACAAAAAAAATTCGTAATTATTTCACTATGCACAGGATTCGATCTCAGCTCGATTTCCCAATAGCTATTATCATCGTATAGAAGAAGCAGTTTCATGCAATCCTTCAGGCAATGGAAGGTCTAATAGCTGATGGCCATTTGTGAAGAAAACGATCTTGGTTTCGAGTTTGGTTGGGGTGGTTTTATATTAAGGTTCACAATCGTAATTGTGACTGTAATATTGTTATTGTGTTTTAAATCGTTACTGTAATTTTTTTGTAATTGTAATCATATTTTATATAATTACACTTACATCGTTCCCAATTACCACAACCGTTTGCAATCACAAAACAATCCGTAGTGAATAATTTAAAACCTTAAGTTAGAATATATAAACATTGATGTGGCTGCTACGACTTCAAACGCAAAGCAAGTTTGACCAGTTTGAGTCATAAAATTCTTTCTTGAGCTTATTGTTTTAATCCAAGGAAAAATTCTAAGACGTCATGCTCGAGCTTGTAGGTAAATGTTATGTCGTTTCTTGGTTGTAATTACCATGTTGAATAAACCTTGTGGGTTAACGCTTAATGGTGTATGTTCCAATCGAGTATGGTTGTCTTCTAGGGGAAGAAAGGGACGGCTATGTGTAGAAGTCTACTTGGATTTAGGTGACCCTGACGTAGATTCTTGGAGCAAGTGGTGGATTATAAATCTGTTGAAAATGATAGGACAAATGGGAAAGTTGTAATCTTTTAATACCCAGTTGGTGTTCGGAAATAATTCGCCACTAGTATATTAGTCACTGAACACTTTCCTTCTGATAAAAAGGTCAAAGTGGGCACTTCTGCTGTTTTTATAGTATTGTTTGTATATCAGCTCCCAATTAAAAAGTTAATGATCATGGGTATAATGATGAATATGTAGAAAGTTAAAAAAGTCCTAGAACCACACCATTGAAGCAAGGAATACCAAGAACAGTGGATAAAGTGAGTGTAGGCGAATGGAGATTTAGGATTTGTTTGGTTGAAGGGTTTATAATAGAATGAGATAGAACGTAACACAGTTCTATCGTTTGGTAGGAAGTTTTATAATAGAATGGAATAGAATGAGATGAAAGTGAAAGGTTTCATATTACGTTCCATTCCATCCTAATTATTGAAAATGAAAAACCTTGCGATGATTGTAACCTTATATATATATAATACCTAATATACTCTATGTGTCGGCAGTCGAAAAATGTCACCTTCGCTATCAACGAAGAGCATCGTCTCTAACAGCATAGCAGTGGATCTCGTCGCGCGCTCACCTCACAATGTGACTTGCAAGAGCAAGTCACGACAAATCACAATGACTTAACTTGCACGTGACTTGCTCTTGACTTACATCTTTGCAAGTTACACAGCGTGGCTTGCAAATAAGCAAGTCATTAATTAACAATTTTTAATAAATTTTGTTATGTAAAGGTATACATTTTATTTCATTCATTTTTCAAACAATATTTTATTACGTTATATTATGAATCTTTTCATTTCTCTCAAACAATATTTTACTATATTACATTCAATTTCATTATAAATTATTCTGTTCCGTTCTATTAATTAACATTCAATCAAATATAAGGCTGGAGAGTTCGCAGTGGATTAATTGAAGGTAGAGAGTATATGTTTGGTAATATGCTAAACGCTAACAAGCAACACAACATGCTTGTCAACTTGGTGGTCGAGACCCATCATTTAACAGCTTTTATGGGACCTGAATCTTTCGGTTTAAAAATTGGAAAGACGAAAGCCCCTCTGCTGCTTCTGTGGACTAAAATTTCACCAATCTCAATCTCTCCTTTTTCCAGATGCTTACGGAACCTTTAATCCGTACTTTATCATCATCATCATCATCAGTGTTATGTGCCTAAATGTGGCTATTCGTGTTGATATAAGACAAAAAGTCCGAATTCTTCAATTGTTATTTTCCAGTTTAAGAAATTTAAGATATACTACAGATTAAAGACATTCAACAGGCAAATCAAATGTTACCCTCTTTGCTTCTTGCTACAACTGCACCGCCTGATTAACCGCCGCAACCGTCACCCATTCGCAGCCGCAACGGCGGCTCGCACTGCGAGAAATCTTGACTACTATGTCTTTCCTCGTCAGTACAAACAAACTGTTGCTTATACGTAAAACATTGTTGTCATAAATATAAGTGGGTCCCGCTCCCGATTTGACTTTTCCTTCGATCATCGCCAACCACTAGATACTGAAACTCTAGCTATTTCCTGAGAAAGCACGAGGAGGAGAGAGTGAGATGGAAAGCGATCCTTTTCTCGCCCCCCAAACAAGGCCTCAATCACAGCTCCGGCCAATCCTCGAGCACCATGATCTCTCTTTCACCACTTTCCCACAATCTCTCTCTTCCCCACTTCTCTTTCCCGAGATCCAAGAACACCCAGAACCTCAGACGACTTCTACACCTGCTCCGCACGCCCCTTCGCACAAAAAACCCGGTTCACTTCACCGGTGCAGAACCGCTCCGGCGATGGTGGCAATGCGAGATTTGAAGCAACAAACTTTGCAAGCACCCAAGCCGCAATCTGAGTCCAACTCCATCATTGGGCAGTCCTTTATTATGCTGTCGATATATCTGCTTTTTGGCGTTGGTATATACTCGTTAAACACAGAGAAATTTTCTGGTGTAGAGACGCATCCCGTCGTTGATGCGCTTTATTTTTGTATAGTGACTATGTGTACTATTGGATACGGGGACATAGCTCCTTTAACACCGGGCACCAAAATCTTTTCTTGCTTTTTTGTGTTGGTGGGGTTCGGGTTCATAGACATATTGCTTAGTGGGGTTGTCAATTACGTGCTTGATTTGCAAGAGAGCATGATACTAACTGGGATTCAAATGGGTAAAGAGCAAAATGGATTTTCAGCGAAGAATTACATAGTTGATGTGGCAAAAGGGAGGATGAGGATAAGATTGAAGGTTGGGTTGGCTCTTGGAGTGGTGGTCTTGTGCATTGGAATGGGAAGTTTGGTGCTTTACTTTGTGGAGAAACTGGATTGGATTGATGCCGTTTATTTGGCGGTTATGTCGGTTACAACAGTTGGGTACGGAGATAGGGCGTTCAAAACGTTGCAAGGGAGGTTGTTTGCGGCAGTTTGGCTATTGGTTTCCACACTAGCAGTTGCAAGAGCGTTTCTCTACTTGGCTGAGGCTAGGATTGACAAGAGACACAGGAGGATTACTAACTGGGTGCTACACAGGGACATTACTGTTGAGGATTTACTTGCTGCAGATGTCAATAACCATGGTTTCATAAGGTATGTTTAGCCTTTTTCTCAATTGATATTTCAACAATTTGTTCGCCTTGGTAAGTAGTAGCATCTTTTCGACAGCTAAATTCCTCTTCCCAGTTCCAACCAAGTTCGATTGTTTAAAGTAATAGTAGCTTTATCATAATGTTTTTGTTACAGACATTCAATATCCGATCTTTCTTTCTTGTCTGGCAGTAAATCAGAATACGTGATCTATAAGCTGAAAGAAATGGGGAAGATAGGGGAGAAAGATATAGGGCAGATCTGCTCACAATTCAGCAAGCTTGATCCTAATAACTTGGGAAAGATAACACTGCCTGATCTTTTGGAGAATCGCTTGTGACATCCCACGCGTCTCCTTTCCTTATCAATCATTTATTGTATAGTTGGGGGAAGCCAAAATCCAGGGCCACGGGGCTGCAATTGCTTTTCTTCGGCCCGAAATGTTGCGTTTTATGTATACAAATTAAGACGACCTCTGGCAAATCAAGATTGGGGATTCGTCACGGTGGGCTCGTTATGTGAAGAACTGTAAAGCAATTGATAGGCATAGTTATCATAATTCTTTTAGTTTTTGTCAGTGAGCAAGCAATCCCAGGGCCAGACAGGGCAGTGAAAAACACGAAGACAGGTTGTTTTTCGCTTGAGGTCCTGTCTTAAAGGGGATAGTCTAGACTAGAATGTCAAAAGTGAGAGGCTCTATGTAAGATAAATTCGGAGGTGATAAGAATGCCAAGCTGTTTTGCAGAACTTTCACGAAATTGTTTGGGGGCCTAGAGTTAGCAAACAAGTATTGGAATCAATGGACCGTAGTCTTAAGTATTGGGCCACGACATTAGTGAGACTTTAATTACTCAATGTTTAGTAGTCCGTGATTGGGCTGGTATAACTTAGGAAGTGGGAACTCAAAAGGGCAAAAGTACAAAAGATAAAACAACCCTGGGCAGTTCGGTTGGGTGTGTTAGCATCTACCTAAGACACTACCTGCACCATTAACACCCATATTTAAGCACTAACCCAAAGCTACAATCATTGAAAATGGATTAAGCAAACAGACACCTCCACGCCACTAGTTCCATACCATTGTGGTTCTTGCATGGCCCAGAAAATACCTTAGGCTGATATTGTTTTCTCTTGATTTGATTCAAACACTAATAATTGGGACATTATCGTAAGTAACCAACAATATCCGCAACCTAAACATTATCATTATGTCCCTGGAATGAAATAACTCAATTTGCCAAATGCCCATTGTTCCCAAGAACCAACTCATTATGTAGAACTGGAAACATTCCACCAAGTTTCATTTTCGTCAGTCCTTTCATTTGACTTTTGTTCCACTTTCCATTCCGCACTGTAAAAGTAGATTCTTTTGAGCACAAGCAATCAAAATAAACGACGAAACTAAAAAGAGAAACGTATGAACCAAGCTGATGTGGAGGCAAGGGAACAGCGGTTTGTCGGTGCTTCTCTTCTCCCCCACTCTTGGGGCAGTTTGTGGATGCCAGTTCAGCTGTGTGTGACGGGTGGGAAAAGACAGCGTTTTTGTTTTTACATGTAATGTAAGAGGGCGAAAATAGGGGGATGAGGTTTCGTTGAGTAGACGTTATTGCCAATTACTTTACCTGTTCTGCTTCTTAATTTGTATAAACTTGGCACTTGCTATTTTTCTAATTGCATTACACGTTTTTTGTTCTGGACGTAATGTCCGAGTAGTTTATCTTAGAACGAATAATCTGTTCAGACTCATAACAAAATGTGGTTGATATGAAATATAGAGAACTAAGCATGACAACTCTCAATGCAGTGATAACATAATTTGCTCAAATCCCTTGAGTCAAGGAATTCTTACATCACCTCAAGATTAGCTAGAAGGGATAAAGTAGACAACAGGCGGTTCTTTGGTTCCTCTTTTTGACCTAAGTGTCCATTATTGCACTGGTAAACAACTACTGTGTGGTCCCTTAAACTCACCAAATAGATTGTAACTTTAAGAGGAAGTCAAACACACAACCAAACAACTACAGCTATGAAAAAATCAGGTGAACGCCTATTTCCTTTGCTACCCTTTAGCACTTTACAGCCATAGGCGGGACAGTAACAGAAGTTTCCCAAGAGCCAGAAAAAAGAAGAAAACAACAGGGCATTGGATTAACTCAAATTTCAGTTAGTGTATCAATTTGATTTCTTTCTCACACGAGAGTTGAAAGGCACTTTACGCTCTTATGAATCTTGGTCTTTTTGTTAATAATTATAAACTTGAGAAAAAGGTTAAAACAACCGGCTGAGGTTAAAACCTATCCCATGTGAATCTCACCCCTGCTTATGAAGTTATAAGTAGCCGCTTCCCAGTTTTGTTTACGGAGCACTGAAAAACAGAGTTACCTTTGTGAGTCACAATGGATATCCAATTGAAGCATGCCGTGTTTCTATTTGTAAATGTGATTGTTTTGTGTGCCTCTGTAGCTCGCGGGGAGCAATATACTTCAGCAGGGGGAGACCCTGGCATGAGAAGAGATGGTTTGAGAGTGGCCTTTGAAGCTTGGAACTTCTGCAATGAAGTTGGTAAAGAAGCTCCTGCCATGGGTAGCCCAAGAGCTGCAGATTGCTTTGATCTATCAAGTAAGCACAACCACCATAGAAGAAAGCGAGATAAACTGTTAAAGAGTGGGTCTTTCCTTTTCAAGTTTCGTTCTTTTCAGCTCTTCTCCTACATCTGACTCATTATCTTGATTACTGTTCAACGAACTTGATACTTATCTGACATTTGTTTGGTACAATGGTCTAAATGTATGCCCCTTTTCCTCCATTTTATATGCTTACCTTTGTTGAAAGATAGTTCTTTGTGCTTAAAACGTTTCTTATTGTGGCTTAGGTCCTGTGGTGAAACACAAGGTAACAGAAGCTGATAACAAGCTTGGTGTAGGCAAAGGATTCCCAGGTTTGGAACCAAATGCTTTCAACAATCCAGACCTTTATGCAGTGCAAAAGGAGCAATATTTGGGTTCTTTATGTGAGGTTGCTGATGAACCAAAACCATGGCAATTTTGGATGGTTATGCTTAAAAATGGCAACTATGATACAATGTCTGGTTTGTGTCCTCAAAATGGGAAAAAAGTTCCACCATTTAGCCCAAATAGGTTTCCTTGCTTTGGAGATGGGTGTATGAATCAACCTTTATTCTATCATCATCCAACACAGCTTTTAGGTGGTGACACATTAATGGGAAGTTTCAATGGTACTTATGATTTAGGAGCTGATATTGGAAGAGGTTTGGGTGGAATATCTTTCTATGAGGTAGCTTGGGTGAAAAGAGTTGGTAAGGGGAGTTGGATCTTTAACCACAAGCTCAAGACTTCGAAGAAGTATCCATGGTTAATGCTGTACCTCAGAGCTGACGCAACCAAAGGTTTCTCTGGAGGGTATCACTACGATACAAGAGGAATGCTCAAAATCGTAAGTAGAAAATATTTTTAATGTTAGCTTTTCGAATCAATTCCAAATTATTTCATTTCTTTACATATTCTAGCCAATCTGGCAGCATTTGTCTGCCTCTTTTTTTTGTTGTATACTCTTTAACTGCAACAGATCTTCTAATTGAGAAAGAGTAGTATGCAGGCCTTCTTTTCTTTGTCTTACTGACTCAATGATTTCTGAGATCTCAAGGCAAGTTAGTGATTGGGTAGCTAATTAATAATTGTTCTTTTTTCTGGAGTAACTTATCAGTTGAGGCAAAGCATTATCAAACATATACTTTTCTTAATTGACATGATAGGGACTACGTCCAGGAGATTATTTCATTATCCTTGAACAACTCCCCCTTCTGAATAAGAAAATAGAAATAGTTCATCATTGCTCCCTCCGCCTTGTTTGGTTTTGATTTGATGATAAGACATCTTTGCCGTTTTCTATTTGTAAACAAACCAATGGTTATATTTTACATTGAAGCTCCAGTTAGGCTTTGCTCAACTATCCTGCGAGAAACTTGGTAGGATATATCAGACTTTTGAACACCAGTTAGTACTTAAACAGTACTTTCAACCTTGAATTCTTCCATAAATCAAAAACTGAAAGCAGGATCAGTTCCTAGTTAGATTAAGACTAGTGAACCTGTTATTTTTCTTATTCCAATTCTTGGAAAATGTCTGTGTATTAAAGTACTTGGTCTACGCGTGGATATGTTTTAAATGTTTGTGTTGATCATCATTTAATGTATATTCACTACACAATGTATATGACGTCAATTTGCATATCGCACTGGATAAATCTTGAGCCATTCAAGTGCTTTTCCCGTACTGCGCTATTCCTGCATGATAACAGCCACTCATTAATGGTCTTTCAGCTTCCAGAATCACCTAATTTCAAGGTTCGACTGACTTTGGATATCAAAAAAGGGGGAGGTCCCAAGAGCCAGTTTTATTTGATAGATATTGGGAACTGCTGGAAGAACAATGGTGCTTCTTGTGATGGAGATGTGCTCACTGATGTAACCAGATACAGCGAGATGATCATTAATCCTGAAACTCCAGCTTGGTGCAGTGCCACAAGTTTAGGGAACTGCCCACCATACCACATTACTCCAAACAATAAAAAAATTTACAGAAATGATACAGCCCACTTCCCATATGGAGCGTATCACTACTATTGTGCTCCAGGGAATGCTCAGTTTTTAGAGCAACCTGTTAGTACTTGTGATCCTTACAGCAATCCTCAGGCACAAGAGTTAGTTCAGTTGCTGCCTCATCCTATCTGGTCTGAATACGGATATCCGACCAAACAAGGCGATGGTTGGGTAGGTGATGCCAAAACCTGGGAGCTGGATGTTGGGGAGCTATCTAGTAGGCTATATTTCTATCAGGTTAGTTAATTTAAGAAGCCTCTTATAAAAGGACTTGTAAATCTGGGTAAGGTGGATACCTATACTTTGAATTGTTTCTTCTCTTACAGGATCCAGGTACCGCTCCTGCTCAAAGAATTTGGACATCCATTGATACGGGTACCGAAATTTTCATTAGCAACAAGGGTGAAGAAGCAGAGTGGACAGTTAGTGATTTCGATGTTATCCTAAGTTAGTTCAAAGTTCAATACTTTTCTGTCTTCTACTTCCTCAGATACGTTCAAAGTTGAGAAAATGAATCAATAGTCAGCGAGATTGAAATACAGAGGATGGAAGCCAAGAAGCCCGCAAGGGCAGGCGTTCTAGTCCTAGAGTCAGCATTGTGTAATCCAATTTTCTTCTTATAGATCAATGATTAATGAGTTTTGAGGCTGAAATCTGAAAGAATAACATAAGTTTTCTACTATAACATGATGCCACATAAACAATGATATTATTGATGGGATTCTCAGGTGTTTCCTCTGATGTACAGAGATTTGAACAAACTATAATAAAAGTGAAAGGTAATAACATCTGCTTATGGATTAGTCATATAATGCAAATATCCTCCATGAAACTGTCCTATCATGTGGATGAGCACATCTAACCTGACCAAATTTACCTTCTCAAGACCAATGAAAGGAGGGAGCTTCACGGGACCTCGGGAAACAGAAGAGTGAAACTTTCCACCCAATTGCTTCTGAACCTGTTCCTTTTGACAACAAACTCACGCCAATAGGCCGCTAGGACTGACACCAGCTCTTCACAGCTTGCAAAACAGATGGGTGTGGACCTGACGGTAGTCGATAGCGCATTGATGTGTTCTGGCCTTCCAACTGAATTCAGTTAAAAAGTTCTACATGACTGCCTGGCGTCATCAAAACCCCACAGCTACCTCGTTGGTCGGGTGTTGACCACAAGTTGGCAAGATGCGCTCATCGCCTCATCTTTATCTCTGAGCTTAAGAGTTTGTATGAACAGGAATCCCAGTCAAATAGAAGGGCCAATTAGAAAAATTTCCCATTAAATATAACCTTTTACCGTCTGAATTGGATAACCTTCCAAAGTTCCAGGAGAAGCAATTCTTAAAACCGCCGTAAAAATTCAGACTAATAATTCGATTATAATGAAAACATGTATGGACCACAAAAGTGAAAAATGACCTGATGAGACCTTCAAACTATCTGACAATTAGTAGATTCATCCATGACTATCAATTACCCAGAAAGGTTTGTTCACACGATTAATTTGACCTACACTAATATTTTACGTCATGACTTGTTGCCCGTGGATCTTTTGCATGTCCTGTGTAGCTATTCTCTACTTTGTTTCCTCATATGGGATTGGTTGGGTGGTTCAGTTTAAGTATTCGTTACACTTTTGGTTGTTTGAGGTTAGGCGCAACTCCCAATAACGTGTCATCACCATATCTTTGTTTCGCGGGTCATGTCGTGTAAGTAAAGAACCTAACATGTCTCATCAGACACCTATTCAGAGGTGAAATTTGATCAGACATTAAGGTCGACTTTACCCATCAATGAAGAATGTGACTGGGAATAATATGCAGGGAGATAAGAGTTAGCATTTAAACGTTGTGTGTTGAGTTTACAGTTTTGCTAGTGAGGCACGATTCTCTTCGTAATTGAGAGTTAGACGCACTATAAGGTGTGTTAAAGTACATGCTTTGTTCTAAAACATCACAGAAGATTAGGAAGTAAATTCGTGTTGTAAGCGAAATAGCGATTAAAAAAAAATTGTAAAGACTTATCTGAATGCAAGGTATCGTGAAAAATCACTGCTCTAAATCGAAAATTCCCTCTCTACGATGCAGCAGGACAACGAGATCCGGCCCAAGGGTTAACGCCTTCTCCACCAACTTTGGTGCACTCCAAATGGCAGAGTAGGAACTGTCTCTGAAAGCAAAAGGTAAATACTTGTGATTGATGAAGCTTAAAAAGAACAAAATGAACGGTGCT
>JAOQMM010000004.1:3890263-3900703 GCA_027563515.1 Erythroxylum platyclados
AATCTCGTCCTCCAGTTTGTTTGATTCCCTTGACTAGATTCTAACACCCCTGAGTTTTGGGGAGTGTGTCAGATATGTGTGGTAATGAACTGCAAAAATCTTCTCTTTTTGTTTGCCTTATGAGAGACGGCCTGCGGCTGTGTCAGAGACAATTGGCGTTGCTTAGTTTAGATCTATAGGCGTAAGCAACTGATAAACCGAACATAGAAGCTTACAACATAACTCTCTTTACCTTGAGGTCCAATTCCAAATACGGAAACGAATAATCAGATGGAGACAAAACTTAACACTTCATTAACCATATGTTGCAACTCTTAAAAGACCCAGAATCTCATTGTTTTCAAAGTCTTGCATTGGATTCCAATTGTTGTTAGATCCGGAACTACTGGCGTCACATGTAAACTTTTGTTTAATGCATCTTTTAATTCCTTTAACCAATAGTGGAAAAGAACCAACAGATTTCATCGCCAAGTCAATCACCACAGTTCTATTTCTTTCACATTTTCCAAACTTCTACCTTGCAAGTAAAGAAAGAGACTTTTGCGGGTAGGATTACCCAATACATGATTTTTTTGCGATTTCCAAGCAATCCCATTTCGCGACTGGTCATTTTCGTAGACCTTTTATATTTGAAGAGGACTTGGGTGTGCAATTTTTGTTGAACCAAAATGCTCAAATAAAGGAAACCGGAAAAAGCTTTCATCTTTTTCTCTATTTGTATTATCTTATGTTGACAGAAACTAAACCAAACCCGCTTTTTCATCCATCATGTGTCGAAGGTAGGCGTTGCTCGAGTTAGATTGGTTCACCTGTCTCCTTCAGTCCGGACAATACTGGACCCCCCAGGATTTGCTCTACATCTTCAGGCATTGCCCATGGCTTTACAAGATCTTCATCGTCTTTGTATGGATGAGAAACCATATTACGATGTTATAAATATTTGAAAATGATTATTTAGAATCTATATATATATGTATATATTTAAAAATTATTCATTTCATTTCGCACAAGCAAAATATGGTATTCTATTCTTGCTTAGTAAAAGAAAGATAGAGGAGATGTTTCGTTTTAATAATGTTCCTTGTACAATGATCACATCTAGTCCTATGGGTTATTTTCTTTCATGATTAGACATTTAGCTTTCTTCGTACTGGTTGGGGTCGGAGTAAAATCATGACTTTCGTTATCCAATTAAGTGCGGGGGGTCATCGGTCATCCACATACCTTTTGATTAGTTGAGGGTGTGGGGTCAAACTCAAAATTATTGCCTTGTACATCTCAAATTCTGTTGCATATCAATTTTACAAAACTTCGCCTATTACAAAGACCTCAAGGTACAATAACATTTCTGTCAAACAGCTGTTTATTGGGTTTAACATTGCAATCTGGAATAGATTTCAGAAGCCTACAAGGTGTACGGCAAGAAAAACAATAACATTTCTGTCGGCCAGCTGTGTCTTAGGTTTAACATCGCAATCTGGAATTGATTTCGGAAGCCTACAAGGTGTACGGCAAGAAAAACATGACAGCTTATATCAGGTTTTTAGTCAAAGAAAGGCAGCAATAAGTAAAACATCTACCGCTGCTAGGCACTCAAAACAGGCCAGGAGTAGAATGAAAGTTAGCCAAGTTCAGTCAAGGGTACTGAATGATGCAATTGCATCCATTTCCTGTTGCAGAAGAAGAGCATCAATGAATACGTCCAGGCTCTCTCCTTGCATCATGTCATCTATTGAATGATGAGTTATACCGATACGATGATCGGTTACACGACCTTGAGGAAAGTTGTATGTTCTGATGCGTTCAGATCTGTCTCCACTGCCAATCTATTAAAATGACAAGTTACTTGAGTCATTCTGAGAATAAAGACAGCAAGGTAGCTCTTGACTTAAACATTGTTTTACCTGCTCTGACCGAAGTTTTGATCGACTCATTTGTAGTCTTGACCTTTCAATTTCGTATAGCCTTGCACATAGCACTTTCAGGGCTTTTGCCTTGTTCTAAAACAATCAGAAGAAAAACTAGCACAAGTGAATTAATCATCATATGGCTGTCATGTTGCTCATTTTGCCATAACAACATCGTGCAAAGTGATAATGAACAATTCTTATCTTTTATCAAGCTGCCTCGTTGTCAAATATTTTATATCTTATAGTCTTCGATTGGCATGCCTGTCCTACATCAGTTTAAGAAAAGAAATGCAACCCTGCATGCAAGTGAGATGCAATATCGAACAATACATGACTTATATGGCCAAAGTTATCCAGCTTTTGTACATCACAGTGCTTCAACACCCCCTTATAATCTGCTGTTACATCATTTATAGCTAGTTACAACAAAAAGTACTGTTAAAATCGGTTAATACTTTTACTACCATTTCAGAATCCTTCTGTACAGGAAGCGAGATATTTGAAATTCAAAGGACAATTCTAATCTAAAGATACAAAGCACTTGGAAAGCAGAATACAGAAACTATTGTAAATTTACCATATGCTGTGATCGTTCATCTTGTATGGATACCGTAATCCCACTTGGGAGATGTGTTATTCGAACAGCACTATTAGTAGTATTTGCATGCTGACCACCTGAACCACCAGATCTATACGTGTCAACTCTCAAATCTTCATTCCTCAATTGAACATCTACCTGCAAAAGCTCCAAATAAACTGTGTCACTGCAAGGAAAATGGCTCTTCATGCCCTTTAGTTGTTGTCGTAATTGGACTTTTTGTGAATCTTAGAATGTCACAATTTCATAGCAGAAAATAAACTTTCATGATTAAATTAAGCACCTCTCCCAAAGATAACTCTTGAAGATAAACAAAATGCCCCAAAATATTAATTCAAACATTCCAAATGATGTATCTAACGACTTTAGAATGTAATGACTAACACCTCATCAGCTTGGGGAAGAATAGCAACAGAGACTGCACTAGTATGGATACGGCCAGACTTCTCCGTTACAGGAATTCGCTGCCACAAGAATAATATAATGATTTTAAACAGCTATATCTTCCACAAATGACGCATGCTTTAGATAATGAGCAGAAAAAAAACCTGCACTCTGTGAATTCCACTCTCAAATTTAAGTTTCCCAAAAACGCCAACTCCTGAAATTGCCGCACTAACTTCCTGAACAGGAGATCAAAAAGTTTAGGAACAAGAAAACAATCACAAAAATTAGCTCCACATCAAATTCTAGGGCTTCAAATATAATCTCTTGTCAGTGATGAACAATCAGAAAAAACAGTTTAAGAGATGGCAAATCAGAAACTAGCAAAATAGTATTTAACAAGCAATGAAAGTAAACCTTGTATCCCCTCAGATCAGACTCCGTAATTTCAACCACTTCAAATTTCCAACCTTTCTTCTGTGAATATCTCTCGTACCTGTTATAGTTTATACAAGATCACCGTTTTCAAAATAAGACTCTCATAATATAATCCATGTATGGTGATGCAGCTAAAAGTGTTCAGAATCTTACATTTTGAATACGTCTATTGCAAACAGAGAAGCTTCTTCCCCTCCGGTTCCTGATCCAAAACTTTGTCAAATTCAGAACAGTAAAAATCAAATTAAAAAGGAACAAGAAAAGGAATACTGATAATAGAAACAAGAGGATAAATAGAAAATGGAACTCTACTTTTGATACTAATCTCCAAGGGTATTTACCTGCTCTCACTTCCAGAATGCAGTCCCTCTCATCAGCATCATCTTTTGGAAGTAAAGACATGAGAAGCAAATTCTGAATTCTTTTCTCTTCTTCAGTAGCTTGACTCAGTTCCTCATTTGCCATATCAAACATGTCTTTGTCTTCGGTACATTCAACCATTAGCGACTTCAAACCATCAATCTCCTACATAGTGAGATGAGAAAAACTTTAACGAGCATTTAAAGGATGACAAACCCTTATGAATTAAATAAGTTCTCAACTACATTTCCCTTGAAAAGGAGATGCAATCAACAAAGTACCTTCTGCTTCGTCCTCAGCTCACGTATAAGTTCCATCGAGTCGCGTAGTTTGCTGAGCTCTTTATTAGCCTTTGAATACTCAGCTGGCGAGGCTTCTGGCTTTAAGCAACACCACAATATGCGACATTACTTAATACTCTTATATGAAAAGAAGTTAAAGAAACAACTTTAAAAACAGAATACGCAAGAAACAAAGGAAAAAAAAAATGATGGATCAATCAGAATAACCCAAATGACCTTGTTTAAGAAATTCTCAAGGCAAGCACTTCTGTGCTCAATAGCCGATAACCTTCCTTCCATGATCCTAATGAGGTCAGGTGATAACTCTGACTGCAACTCTGGCATTAACACAGAAAATAGTACCAGAACAAACATATTAAGAAGTGATTAAATTTTACGACTTTACAAAAATTTGGAACAGTTACATAAACACAAGCATGGTACCAGTAGAATAGGAGCGGAAAACGGACATAGAAGCATAATCCGCGATGTGGGATTGGAGAAAGGCGGTTGCTTTAATAGGAGTTGGATGCGAAACTGCAGAGGCAGATTGAAGTTGGTTGTTTAAAGAACGCAACACAACACTGAGACCCCATTTGAAACCTCCTCCATGTCTACTCATAGTGGTCAGTTCAGGCAGAGTCTGGTAACGGAGACAGGAGGCAGCGCCGCCTATATTCTTGCTTTTGGCTTCCGATTTGCAGTTCAGCAGGCACTGGCTTCACATTTTCTGTTACCTGATAGTAAAACAACGTCGTTTCATGATCTCACTCTGAAATAGTACTTGACCAATAACAGCGTAAAATCACTGTTATTCAGTGTGAGAAAAGATCAACGGTTAAAGAGTAACGAACGTGGCATGAGTTCAGCGCTCTATTAATGGCACTCGTGCATACAAAAATGACCGGTACAACATTGTAATTTAGTAACATTAAGAAGTACTTGAGTTCGGGTAAGGAAAGAAAAGCAACAACGGGAACTGAGTTGCTGTAAATTTTCTGGTATAGGGATTGGATTGTTATCTCAGTGTCAAGGTTAGTACAACATTCGGTAAACAAATTTTTGTTCTTCCTTCTTCTTTTTCTTTTCCCCTCATTTTAACATTTAATTGTTAGAATAAAAGAAGAGGACGAAGGTATAAGGCACACGTAAGGAGAAATTTGAAGGAGATGCAGGGCGATGAGGCGAGGGTGTTACTAGGCTTCCCTCCCGATTCCCACCCTAGTACTTCTCAGGTATGTATGTAATCACCCTTTCCCATAATTTCTTCCAAAACCCATCAAACTTGTTGTCTTTCTTTCTTTCTTTTCTTTCTCAAGTTTCATCTTTTCTTACCCGTGCTATGCTCTTGTATCCTATCCACTATCTTTTTCTCTAGTCTAACTGCTGCTAGCTCCAGGGTCATGCCTTGTGTCAATGATCAAGTATTTTTATTCACGAGCTCATCTTTATTGGGTACTGAAGGTCATTGGTTGAATTGGCTGTCTTTCTAGATCATCTGGTTTATTCAGTTGATTAAAGCTTTGCTCTCCTTTTTATTCAATTACAGCTTTTGTTAACTGTTGCTAGTCAATCCGGTGTTTCAACAACTCGCCATAGATTTTGTTTGTATAAAATGTAGACTCTCTTTCTCTCGTTTTCTTGTTCTGTCACTAAATTCAAATGGGTGTTGCAGGTTAAAGCTGCTTATAAAAAGAAAGTATGGGAATGTCATCCTGATCTCTTTCCTACCCATGAAAAGGCTCGTGCAGAGTCACACTTCAAGCTGGTAGGCTTCATCAATTTATTTTTTTATTCTTTATTTCTCTATATCATGTAATAACTGGTAATAGAGTTTGATAAATTTGATTCTACAAGTACTCTTTTATGACATTGGCTTCAAAGAATCCAGTCATCACATCAGGATAAATGTAGCTATAGTTGTCTGATCGGAGCAATACGTTGCCTATTCCCCATTTTTCTTTCTTCAATACTGACTGTTAAACTAGCGACTGCTGTCTCTGAGCATTTACTTTGGTTCTGGATTGTTCACGATAAAGTTAATGTTTTCTTGACGCCCAATTTGTCTGATCTAATGATGCACTCATCTACAGGTTTCAGAAGCTTACAGTTTCCTGCTTCCAGGTGATTCTCCTTTCTACATTAGATTTGTGCCTTAAACGATCATGGTTTGCAAACTCACAAATGGTCTCCTTTAGCCTAGTAGATGTACTTGCAGTTTTGGACCAACATCCAAATGCTTTTGACTTTTGGACTTTTTAGTGTCAATTATGTAATGCACCATAGTTCAATATTGCAATATTGATGTGGCTTGGATAGAGGTTTTGTTGTGTCGAAAAGGTAAACTATGTATTGGGGTTGTTTCCTCCTCGTGTCCAATGCACATTATTGGCCTCGTTATATTGCTCTATAATATACTGTAATTAGGGTTGTTTGAATTATGTAATTAGTTTCATCCTTGTGTTTGGTAACCTACGGAATTAGGGTTGTGTCCTCCTCGTGTCTGGTGCACATTATTGGCCTTATTATCTTGCTTCATAAGATACTGTCAGGCTGCTTTTAGGCGTATCAGCTGCATATAAATCTTTATTGATGTTAACATATCTGGCAACATGACAGCCATGGCCTATAAAGTTGCTGCAGTCGTGTTGAATGCCAAATAATTGAAAAGATTGCTCCTTTTTTATCGTAAAGACATGTCGATCACGGATGGGAGATGGAATTGCTCAAGTTGAAAGGGAAAGAAGGCAAAATGAAATTGTTTTGCCAAAATTGGCAGTGGTGGGACTGTTAGGGGAGCTAGAGTGGTTGGTGAAGTTACTAATTTTGATAAGTTTCCCCAGGAAGTCTGTTTCAATATGAGAAAGAACCTGAAAGGACGTCATTCTAGTCAAAAATGAAGGCAAACTGAATATGAAGAAGCTTCTTTAGCTTACCACTCAACCAGTTATGATGACAGGGTCTACTCCTCGCAGTTTATTAGCAGAAGAGCATGGAAGTGATTACTGAGAAAATTTTGGTTATAAGAATTACTCCTCAATTATTAGGAATTGTGGACCCTGGTTTGTATTGCTCAAGATGTAAACAAAAAAAGAGGTCATATGTAACTACTGTAATATGTATTGGTTTTTCGGGCAAGTTACTGCAGAGGACAATTAGTGGGCATATAAACCAGGATGTACGTGTCTGAGTTCATAAGGTACAAGTTGTCCAACAGGAAAGGTGGTAATTTGGATGAGTTTGCAAACCATGATTTGAGTGGGACTCACACTGTTTGCCTAATGGTAAGACTCATGACTTGATTTTCAACATGTTTGCCATTGCAGGTGCAGTGGGTGAAGGTTCAGCTTCAGGTAACTATATTACTTGCATCCCGTTTTCGTATTACTTCTTCTGAGCTATCTTCTTTAAACTTTGCTGGTATTCTCATGATTAGGCGTATATAGTCGAGTTGTGAGGACTGGTGTTCCTAGAGGAAACAGGGGAAGAAGTAATCCTACCTTCATTGGCATCCCTTTCCTTTTCATTATACTGGGGACAGTTGGGCTTGGGGCTTCTAGTGCCACTAGGTCGGAAACACTTTTCAATAGACTCACTCCAATCCTCTTAGATCAATTCATATCTGTTCTCTGTTTGAAGCTTTGAACATAAAAACACACCAGTTCTTTTAATTTCTGCTTTTCAGGGCTTACAAAAAACAGAAAGAGTCGAATCCTTCGCACAACCCTTTTCTTCCTTGATACGTTGAGATGGGATCAGAATTGATTGGTTTGCATTACTGTGTGCTTCAATCCATTGGAGGTGGAAGCCTTGATTGATTCAACCTTACCAGAATTAAGATCTGGAATAGTAATCTCAAGCCTGTATTTTTTTATATTTTTTTCCTTTTGTTTCACAATTTATAGAGCAGCTCATAATTATATTTTTTATATAGATTTGAAATATATTTCTAATGGCATTAAACAACCAACGATTTGTTCAGTAACGCAAGAGCAGTTTTCCAATGTGAACAGAAATTGGAAGCTTGAAATAGATGATAAACAAATATACCGTTCATGAACCAAGTACAGTACTGTAGGCTTCATAGCTGATAAAGTCCAGGTGTTTTTTCTTTTTCATGCACTCAGGTGTAAGATTGAATATGCACCTTATAATTGACCCACTTTTAACATGAATATTAAGCATAGATTTGTATTCCAGATATGAGTGTTAATTTGTTGTCAAGGTAACTAATTTGCTGTACCAATTCTACACCATCAAAGAAGATAATATCATAATTCACAAAATTTAAGTTCAGATATACCAGAATCAAGAAAATCCCAAGATTTCATGGAACTCAGAAAATTTCTGATAATAGGAACCCATTCACCTCTACTTACATCTAAGCTTGTTACAGCGAGAATAGAATCAGTGCAGAATCTGGTAAATAATTACGGCAGAAGCAGAAGAAATTAAACCAGAAAAAGAAAATGAGAGAAAAGGTAAAACTGTATGGTGCGATTTATAGGGTCACACATTATGAACAAATCAATCCATAGCATATGATGGAAGAACCCCGGAACTAGTCCAATAATTTACCACAACCTTCTTACAACCCTTCCTAGTGCTTGCACAGGTGTCCAATTGTGCCCACATTGCAGGAAGGGGCGGGGGATAGGGCGAAAAGGCTATAATCTAGGACCTTGACGAGTCACCAACACATTCAACGATAATCAAGAGCTTGGTGTATCACCAGCAGGTCCAGGCCGGGCATTTAACAAAGGCTGGAGGGCTTTGACCACAATGCTCATGTTTGGCCGGAAATCAGCTTCATATTGAACACACAAGGCAGCAACCGCAGCCATCTGTAATAGAAGATGAATATAGGATTCAGAGAAAGGTCGAATAACACCTCCTATCTACAATTTTTACTTCAGGATCCTCCCAATCGGGAGTGACTACAACAAATACACAGCCGCACAGGTCTAGTCATTAGTTTGGTGAATGAAGCTGAAAACTTAATCCCATACAAATGTAAGTGAATAGAGTTGGACACAAATAATACACGTGCTATTTTTTCAGTAAAGAGAATATCATTTGGATGATTTGATTAGCTCAAAGCTTGAAATGTTGATGCACCTTTGCAACTGCCTTCGGCGGGTATTCTCCTTGTAGCCTTGCATCAACACATTGTCTAACCTTGTCTTCACTCAGTTTTGGTGTGGCCTATACATTACGAGATTTAGTAATCAACCAGGATTCCAAGAAACAAGGAAAAGAAAGGAGGAGGAAGCTTTTCCCCTTTTCAAGAGCTTTTATCACAAAGTATTATCAATTGATTGAGAAAATCAGATTAGTACCCATGTCACCAGACTCTGCTGTCCACGGGGTAACGTGTGATCAACTGGTTTCCTCCCAGTCAGAAGCTCAAGAAGGACAACACCAAAACTATAGACATCACTCTTGGCATTCAATTGTCCAGTCATTGCATATCTGCCCAACAGTATAAAGAAAACAGTTTTATCTATTAAGTAGCATTAAAAGTGTTCCCACATCGAGATATAAATTAAGGAATGTCCAGTAACTTACATTTGACCAAAAGGGAATAAGGAAAATGAAATTCTAAATCTACAATTTTACTACCTTAAGTTTAATATAATGATGGAGAAATCAAATTAACCTTCTTCCCCAAAAACTTTCAAGTATCATTCAGTTTTCAAGAACATAGTGGAAACACAGAACTAGTCCATCAAATGAAATCTCAAAAGGATGATTTCACATGCACGGAGTCCCTTTGTTTCCTCATAACATTATATTTTTAAAGTGATAGAAGAATAATGAATGTAGCTGAAGAAATCATCACGACAAATAGCTTACTCGGGTGCATGGTAACCAAAAGTTCCCAAAACACGAGTGGAATGGAGACGTGCAGCCATATCAGGAGCTTGATTTGACAAATCAAAATCAGCAATCTTTGAAACATCATCATCAAAAATCAGCACATTGCTGGACTTAATGTCACGGTGAATGACATGAGGATCAGCCTTTTCATGCAAGTACTCAAGACCTTTGGCAGCCCCAACAGCAATTTTTACACGCTGTTGCCATGAAAGGACAGGACCAGGTTGAGCTCCTTTAACACCTTTCCTCCCTGCATTAACAAGATATCAACAAAATAAGGCAGAGATTACTTGACATTGCAAACAAGTTTTCACTCTCTTGAGCTAGTATCATAAATCTGCCTTCTCAGTTCTCAACATGTATAAGGAATAAAAAATGAAATCATGTGCACATAACAAAAGTTTACATGGTTAGAAGATCGATGATATCTTTCACTAGACAAGCAGGCATCCCACTAGCCCTCTTCAACAGTAAATAGGTACTATTCCTGGTATTAAAGTTTGTTTCCCGTTGGGGTGCAAAACAACTGACTGCCACAAGTTCTTGCCAAACTTCCGATTAGCACAACTTCGGTCGGCAAAACAGCCCG
>JAOQMM010000004.1:3906403-3920597 GCA_027563515.1 Erythroxylum platyclados
GCTAATAAATTGGTCAATTATTTAGCCAAAATTAAACTTTCGATGTAGGAATACCTTAATCAAGATGAGGGTTTAATATAGCATAATAATAAGGTAAAATATTTAAGTAGATATAGTATTCATGTTCTTATAAAAATTTAAAATTTATGTTCTCATAAGTCATTATACACATAAATAGCTAATACTAAACAACTAATTTTACAAACATCTTTAATAAACAGTTGATATAATCCGCTGGTCAAATCAGCTCATTGATAGAATCAGCTATTAACTAATCGCTGATAAAATTAGCTAACAGCTAATGCAATTAGTTGATTGACAAACAGGGCCATACAGAAATTATTTCACTATAGGAAGAAGAAGTGGAAGACCTCGTTTGCGAGATTATAGAGGAAGAGAAGGACCTCAAGGTATACATAAATTATCTAATTACAGACATTCTTCAGTAAAAAAATGTTATTGAAAGATATTTTAGTGTATTAAAAGCAAGATTTCTTATAATTTTGAACATTTCAAGTTATGATATAAAGAACCAAAAGTATATTGTTATTGTATATTGTGTTATACATAATTATATTAGAATGCATAATCGAAACAATGAATTATTTGATAGTTATGTTAAAATGAATAGCTTATTAGAAAAAATGTAAATGAAGATGCAAATTCTCAAGTGAAATATAATATCGCTCTAACATAACTTTAAAGTATGCGTCAAATGCCTGATGCAATTGCAAGACAAATGTGAAATGATTATATTAGTTCTAATTAATTTATGTTTCTTTTTAGAAGTGAGATTACTATTATATTTTGAGGCATTATAGTATAATAAAAATATTTTATTAATTAGAATGACCTAATATTATTTTTATATTTTATAGAATTTTATTATAGAAAATTGATGTATAAATTTCTTTAATTATATTTTCATATATTTTATTTCTAATTATAAATCTTAACTTTCAATTTTGTATTATAAAATTTAATCAAAAATGTTTTTATTTTTTAAAAATAAAAATAATTTTTTTATAGAGGTATGGAGTATTATTATGTTGATACTCGATTCATTTTAAAAAAAATAAAGAATCAGTTAAGTTAGTTAGACTACCCCTAAAAGACCTGAAATCCCACCGACCATCACAGAGTTAATGAAAGCTGATTGACCATCAAAATACTTTACGGATTGCTTTATGTCAATCATATTAATGTTATGACCTCCCCTTAAATGCATCAAATCATATGGTATGGAAGACAAAAAAGACTAGGCCTTTTAACATTTTTCGATTTCTGGCTTTTACGTTCTATCTGAATTAACAAAGTCAGTAACATTGATTCACTCGTAAAGTCGTAATAATCACAATTGAGCAACCTACTACAAATCAGCAGATGGAAACTATTATTTTATTATCCGGTTGAGGAATCCTTTTTGTTCTTCTCCTCCTATATAAATATGAAGTGGTAATTCGACCTCTGCTCATTCATTTGTATTATATAAATTAAAAATACACAATTACTCAATCATTAGGTCAAACGGTTAGACGTGTAAACTTCAAATTCTTTTCCTATTTCCTTTAAAAAACATTAGGTCAAAAGTTACAGAGTTACATATACTAACCTTATTTACAAAAGATAAGATAGAACTAAAAATATGAAAAAATCACTTGTTTTGTTTTCTCGTAATTACTCTATTTTATAAGTGTTTATTTATTTAAATATGTTTTATTTATTGGATTGATGAATAAATATTTATAAAATAAAATAGGCACAAAATAATAAGAACAGATAATTTAAACCTACTAAAAATAGAAATTAAAAAGATTAAAATCACATTTTGTGACGTTATGCTAATTTAAACGACTGGATTTTGACAATGTTACTGTTGTGATTGTGATTGGGACATATTATAATCAAACCTCCATGTCGGTATTACGTGTATCCCACCTTATTTAGTAAATTATTTAAATAAAAGATACCGTTTTCTATAAGAAAATGGAGTTTGTCCATTACACATTATTATCAGCATTAATCCACTTGATTAACTTAATAATCAAGAGTTCAACCATTATTACTAACTTTTATGTACCAAATGTCTCCCTATCTCACGGGGAATAGCTCTCAATCAACAAAAAAAGAAATGAAAAAAATGGATAAAGCCCATTAAAATAAAGGCGCTCATACAATTGACGGCCGCCGAGTAGTAGTAAAACCAAATTCTTTAGCGGCGATATAAGAAAACTGAATGTAATAATAATCTTTTATAATTTGGCTTATTAGTATTACTTTGAATTATCTAAAAAGCAAGTAATATTATTATTTTAAATTTTTAAATTATCTAACATAATTAATTGTTATAAACGTGACATATTTTATATGACTAATTTAATTAAAGTTTAAATAAATTTTGTTAAAATAATTTGATAAAAATTTAATAATATTTTCAAAAAAAATATTAAAATAACAACAACAACACTTAGTAAAATTACCACTGACATAGGAGATTTGGAAAAGTCCAGTAGTGTGTAACCTTACCCCTAACTAGTTAAGAAGTTGCTTTCAAATGACTCGTACGAAGAGTGGAAAAAATAAAAATAAAAATAAAATAACAACAACAACAACAATAATAATAATAACAATAATAATAATAACTACTAAATCAAGCTAGATAAGTAGGCTTAGGTTAAATTCTTTAAGAGATAAATACTCATTATTTATAAGTCTATTACAAAAGATAAGAGTTAAAAGAATTAGAAACTACAACGATCTTTTGACCGATCATCTTTTACTTGAATAACTAAAAACACAAAATAGAGATTATACATCCTATCTAATTTAAAATAAAAAGGTTTAATACCAAAATTGTTAATACATGCAATTAAATTTGAATTATAAGGATTTATTTCACAATAGTCTAAATTATAAGTAAACTTATTATCTTCTTGTAAAATTAATAATCATGATAACACAAACACAAGATTACAAAAAAGTACGATTTCGATATCCCCACACCTATTTTTTACATTATTCTATTTCGATGAATAAATATAAAAAACGAAGGGTGGGGATGCGGCCTGGGGAGGCGTCTTTATTCTTTAACTCTTTTATCGTAAGTGCGAGAAAAACACGGAGTGTGTGATTGGACCCACCATTTTGGTGTTGGGTGTAGGTGTACTATGCAAAACTCACACTTTCTTTCCGCACAACTTAATTATTCTTATATATATATATATATAAAAGAGTAATAAAAAGATTTATATTTTATGTTCGTATTGTGTTTGTGTGTACCAGACCTCACCTTACCACGCTCTCTCTTAAAACAAAAACACGTTTACTTCATCATCAGCATCATCATCATCTCCATCACCATCCGATGCATCATCACCATCCATCCATATCATTACCGTCTTTGCCCCGAACCTGTCGCCCACTTGTCTCTCGGCTTACCTGCACTTTCCGGCAACGATCCCATCTGGGTTTATTACCTACAAAGATTCTGCAGAGTAAAAGGGTTCTCTCTTCTTGGCTTCTTGCTGTCTGTTGTAGTAGATTGGCCCTTTTTTTTTATCTTGAATTGATTTAGTTGTTGTTGGGGGAGTTAAGTTCTTCATGTAGCGGTTGATGCCCACCTTTGGTCTTTGTTCAAGTGAGTTGTATGAAAGGACAGGTATTTGATTGAGGGTTATTTGGGATATGGGTTGCTCGTAATTGGAACCATGGTTGTGTTCTGTTTTTGGACTTGTCCGGAAGGAGTGAAGCTGATTAGTGTTAGTTTTTGGGTTCGTTTATTATTTGGGGATTAAAGCTCTGATCTTTTAGTGGAACTGGTTTCTAGTTTATCTCCTTTTGTTTATCTTCTTTTGTTTGAGATTTCTTAATTTACTGTTGGTTTAGCTGGTGATAGATTTTGGATCTTTTGGTTATTTGGGCTTAATTTATGGAGGCTAGATTTGGAGGTGAGGCTCATCGTTTCTATGGTATGGGTATGACGGATCTGCGTGCAGTGGGGAAGAGAAGTTTAGAATGGGATTTGAATGATTGGAAATGGGATGGAGATCTTTTTATTGCCAGACCTTTGAATCCAGTGCCATCTACTAGCACAAGTAGGCAGTTTTTCCCTCTTGATACAGGAATTCCCGCTACTGGCAATTCCTCAAATAGCTCTTCCTCATGCTCTGATGATGTGAATTTGGGAAACGAGAAAGGTAAAAGGGACTTGGAGAAAAAGAGAAGAGTTGTTGTCATTGAAGATGACAATCTGAATGATGAGGAGGTTGGTAGCCTTAGTTTAAAGCTAGGTGGGCATGGGCAACCTATTCCTGGAAAGGAGGTGCAGAATTGGGAGGGAAATATCGGAAAGAAGAGTAAGGTGGTTGGAAGTGGTGCAAGCCGTGCAGTTTGTCAAGTTGAGGACTGTGGTGCTGATCTGAGCCACGCAAAGGATTATCATCGCCGTCATAAGGTCTGTGAGATGCATTCCAAGGCCAGCAAGGCCCTTGTTGGTAATGTGATGCAGCGTTTTTGTCAGCAGTGCAGCAGGTGTGCATTCATCTATTGATGCTTTGGATTTTTATTGACTGCTATGTCCGTGTTAATTAGTACTGTGATTTGGCTATATGTCTCATTAATTGATACCTAGGTGTGTCCATCGTTGCCTTATGGTAGGTTTCATATCTTGCAAGAGTTTGATGAAGGGAAGAGAAGTTGCCGAAGGCGTTTAGCTGGTCATAATAAAAGAAGAAGAAAGACAAATCCTGAACCTAGTGGCAGCGGAAATGCGTTAAACGATGACCAGACTAGTGGCTATCTATTAATAAGTCTATTGAGGATACTTTCTAACATGCATTGTGAGTACTATTCAGTTCTGCAGCTGCATCCTCAACAGTTGTTGTTCTGCTGTTTCACGGTTCCATTCTTTTTTCAGCAGTCAGCAAAATTTTTTATTTTTGTTTTTTTGACTTGTATCTATCAAATTGCAGCCAATAGATCAGACCAGGCAACTGACCAAGATCTATTATCTCATCTTTTACGGAGCCTTGCCAACCATACTGTCGAACAAGGTGGAAGAAACATATCAGGACTGCTGCAGGAACATCGAGATTTGCTGAATGATACAAATTTGTCCAGAAATCCTCAGGTATTCCAAACTTTGATCTTAAATGACGGAGGCATTCAAGGTGTTTAAACAATACCTGAAGCAGTTTCTAATTTAATGCTGCAGCAAGTTGTACGTATGTGTGATGCTAATGTTGCAAATGTACAAGCAAGTTCATCTATGGAACCCAGTGTTCCAAAGGAGTATCCAGTATATAGGGAAGTCCCAGACCCTCATGCAGGGCAGGTTAAAATGAACAACTTCGATTTGAATGATGTATATATTGACTTGGATGATGGTGCTGAAGATGTTGAGAGATCACCGGCTACCGCAAATTTAGGTACAAGCTCCCTTGAGTGTCCTTCATGGGTACAACAAGACTCACATCAGTCAAGTCCACCCCAGACAAGTGGAAATTCAGATTCAGCATCTGCCCAGTCGCCTTCTAGTTCGAGTGGTGATACCCAGGTATTATTGTATTGCAGCAACACATCTGATTCCTTGCATATGTGGAATGTGGGATACTTTCTTGGTAGATCTTCTAAGTCCGCTTAAATATGGATCTTCAATAGTGAGTATGATTATCTTGTTTAATTACCTGGCTGGATCAATTTGATCTTGCCTATAATTATATTGGAAGGAATGCCACTCCTTATGTAACTTGGTGATTGGTATACAGTGGAATTAAAAGATCCACCAATATCTTGGATATGCAACTGTGAGGGTGCAAAATTTTGTGCTAGGGAATAACTACAAAATCATTGATGGTATAATGTTGTCAACTTTTCTGTGCCCTTTATGTCCCCTTTGTATTGGGTTCAACTAGGGTTGATCACTTATGCTAAAAGCATATTGTTGATTTCTTGCACTTAAATTTTCGGTTGTCTCTTTGATTTGTCCCAATTTAAGCTTCTCATTTCTAACTTATATGCTACTCTTATGGGGTTTAGCAGCTGACTTCTATTTTCTTATGCAACCATTTCAGAGCCGCACAGACAGAATTGTTTTCAAGCTATTTGGAAAAGAACCAAATGAGTTGCCTCTTGTCTTACGAAGCCAGGTATGTTCTATTGAGCATAAAGTTGGTGCTACACTTTTACTTTTTCTTTTTCTGTGCATATACTCTGAGATGTTTTAACTTGCAGATTCTGAATTGGCTATCCCATAGTCCTACTGACATTGAGAGTTACATTAGGCCTGGTTGTGTCATCTTGACCATTTATCTTCATCAGCCTGTGGCGGCATGGGATGGTGTAAGCTTCTGGTGCATTGTGACCTTTTTTCCCTTTCTGAACTTTTCCACAAAAGAAATTGCTGGGCTGACAATCGAGTTTTCTTTTGTGCAGCTTTGTTATGATCTCAGCTCCAGTTTGAGTAAGCTACTGGATGTATCAGATGACATTTTCTGGAGAACTGGATGGTTGTACATTAGGGTGCAGCATCAAATAGCATTTGTCTGCAATGGTCTGTTGCCTTCAGCTTTTTAGGTTTTAAATTTCATCGCCAAGGGAAAAAAGACTTCTCATTGAGTTATTTGGCATACTCTGTTTTGCAGGTCAGATAGTTGTGGATGCTTCTTTACCTATCAGAAGTAGCAACTACAGTAAAATTTTAAGTGTCAAACCAATTGCGGTATCTGCCTCTGCAAAAGTTAAATTTTCAATTAAAGGCATTAACCTTTCTCGGCCAACCACAAGGTAATTATTCTTGATATATGCATGTAAATGTAGAGCTAAATTTGAGATTTAGGATAATCTTGTGCTTCTTATGTTGGTTTTATAAGCTTCTAAGTTACTTCTTTCTGTCTCCATGTATTTTTCTGCTTTTCAGGTTATTATGTGCAGTTGAGGGGAACTATATGGATCATGAAAGTTCTGATGATATGATGGAAAGTGTTGATAGCTTCAGAGGGCATGATGAGCTACTATGTGTGAACTTTTGTTGCTCTATTCCCACAGCTATTGGAAGGGGGTTTATTGAGGTGCTGTTGACTTCAATATCCTACAGCGTTATATTTTTCATTACCTGCACACGCTTTCCATAATGCACCGTATGCATTAACAATCATGGATAGATTTTGTAGAAGGCCTTTTAAATATTTCATATAATGTATGCTGAGTTTAATTCTTGTTTTGCCAGATTGAGGATCATGGTTTCAGCAGCAGTTTCTTTCCTTTCATAGTTGCAGAAGAAGATGTTTGTTCAGAGATACGTATGCTTGAGAGTGCTTTGGAGTTTAATGAATCAAATGCTGATACTGAAGGAACTGGAGAAATGGAAGCAAAAAATCAAGCAATTGATTTTATTCATGAAATGGGTTGGCTTCTTCATAGAAGTCAAGTAAAATCTAGATTGGGCAGTTTGGATCCTAATGTGGATCTCTTCCCTTTGAAACGATTCAAATGGCTCATGGAGTTTTCAGTGGACCATGAGTGGTGTGCTGTAGTGAAAAAACTATTGAACATACTGCTCAATGGCTTTGTCGGTAAAGGGGAGTTCTCATCTCTTAACCTAGCATTGTCAGAAATGAGCCTCCTTCACAGAGCTGTGAGGAGGAACTCTAGGTCTCTTGTGGAGCTGCTTTTAAGATATGTCACTGAGGAGTTAGAATCTGAAAACAAGGTGCTACTCGGTGGAAGCCAGAAGAACTTTTTCTTTACGCCTGATGCTTCAGGCCCTGCAGGTTTGACACCTCTCCACATAGCAGCTGGCAAAGACGGTTCTGAAAATGTACTGGATGCATTAACAGATGACCCTGGAATGGTAATATTTTCTTAAATTATTTGTTTTTGGACTTGCAAAGAAGGAAACTCTGTTTAAAATATGCTTTTCACTGGTCCATATTATGAAACGATTCCAGTCTGGAAGTAGTTTCCTCTTTTCAGAACGAGCATCTGGTGATATAAATTATGTATTTGTTTGTTTTAGGTGGGAGTTGAAGCTTGGAAGAATTGTAGAGATAGCACAGGGTTTACCCCTGAAGATTATGCACGGTTGCGAGGCCATTACTCTTACATCCACTTGATACAGAAGAAAATCAATAAGCGACCAGCTGTGAACCACGTTGCGCTCGAGGTTCTTGAATCTCATCCAGACGCCAATATAAACAAGAAACAAAATGAAGGGTTAACCAGCAGCTTTGAGATGGGACATGCAATATTTAGACCATCGCAGTCTCAGTGCAAGCTTTGCCATAAAAAACTTGCTTATAATTCATCCAGCAGGTCTATGGTGTATAAGCCTGCAATGCTTTCGATGGTGGCCATTGCTGCGGTCTGTGTGTGTGTTGCTCTCTTTTTCAAGAGTTGTCCTGAAGTGGTGTATGTGTCAAATCCTTTCAGGTGGGAAATGTTGGACTACGGTACAAGTTGATGTCCGTTGACTGTCAACCTGATGACATATAATAGGTTGTGCCTGTACTGTATTATTACTCTGTATGCAACTTAATAGACTGTAAAGTTGAGATTTCAGTATAACCGATACTTCAGACAGGATAAGTGTCAGATTCAGCAACCTTATCGATATATTTATCCCCTTTTTTAAGTGTAATTTTCAGCTCTTATATTCATAACCAGCCCCTTAATTTTGACTTTGCTTGTCCTAATTTAAGCTTGTAAGTGAATGCATGGCAATGGCATACTGAATATTCTCAGCATCTTAATTCTAATCCTAATCCTATTCCTATTCTGCCCAATATTAAACTTAAAGGAGGCATTGACCTGTACTAGTTAACACTATCTTCACGTGATTGTGCTTCATACTCCTAGTAGACCGAAAAGAACAACGCTTGGTCGTCCGGTCTAACTTGGGCCAGATTGAAAATATCATTCATGGTCAACACAGCCTTCAATATTAGAATCGGATCGTATACAAAAGAGAGGGGGGTCAGTCAAAGAGTTGAAGGTTTTCCAGCTTGCATGAAGCCATGCCTTAACAAAAGCATATACAAAAGAAAGGGGGTTCTGTCTGATGGAAGAAAAGCTGAAGCTGCAACCCTGAAGTTTGGATCCACGCACTTGTGACTACAGTGCGTGAATCACAAAGCAGCGTTCATAGCCTGTGCTCTTTACACTTTTTCTTGTGCTACTAGCACTTCTTCCACCAGAAGCTAACTCCGTTTGGGACCTTCGTTTCATTCCAATGCTATTTCAAAACTCACTTTTGAGTGCCTTTTTCACACGCTTAAATGGTTAGGTTGCACACCTGTTTCCCATTTTCAGTTTACTCGTACGTATTAACCCTCTCCTTTCAGGTAATTTACCTTCTCATTAACAACCTTGTCCATATTTGGTAGGCATTTTAGCTGCAAATTGCAAATTTTGGTTACTTTTTAGTATTCGTCATTCCATGTTAAGTATTAAAGCTGTGGAAGATCTCTACGCTTAGTGGTTTCGAGCATTGCAGAGTCAAGATCGAGTGGAAGAATTCATGCGCAGGAAGTAAGCTGTCTTGTACCCTACTACATAGGCATTCATTAGTTCAAGGAATGCTGAATGTTTTATTTCATTGATAGATTGTTAAGGATTTATATAATTGAACATACACAAATAATGGAACTTTAAAGTGTCCATGCTAGTGTCCATCAAAAGTGTCAACGACTCCTCATCAAAATGTGGGATCACATGGATCAAGATCTTTTACAGGCTAAAAAGGGTACATGGTGCATTGCCAAGCCATGGAAAGACTATATGCGGCTTAAACAGAATATAGAATACAGCTGCAGTTAGAATGGAGTGGACTGTAGGCCAATACAACAAGGGGGTAGTTGGCTTGCTTCCAAACACCTCCATGAATCTTTACCACAAGGCTGCAGGAGAGCACACACGGATTGCTATTTTCGTGGCGCTAGAAGTGATTGTTAATCAGAATCCATGTAACTGCGAAGTGTTCTTTGTTGGCACTAGCAAAAGATAACAGACAGTATCAAAGTAGATTTGAAAAAGTATTTGTGGAAAATGCAGTGCTATTGCCATTGTAAGATTACAAGAATTTGTATTTTACTAACTTCTTCACTTTATTAGTACATCTATCCTACTTATTATAACTAAATAATATTTCTAGATAAGATATATGAAATTCTAAGTATATAAAGAACATCAGTTGGCTGGTTTGAAGTGCTGACATATTCCATTAGAACTTCTTTTTTATTTACCAAGTCATAAATAGTATTATCTCGCAATTCAATGTGTTTAGTCCTACCATAAAAAATAGGATTCTTCATCATTTCAATAACAGTAAATTATTGTAGGACTTTCCTGCTTCTATTTTAAATCTGAAAGAAGTATTCTCAATTACATAACTTCACAAGCAACAATAGTAGTTGTTGTATACTCGGTCTCTATTGAAGACAGTAAAACAATATTCTACTTTTTAGAACTTCAAGATATTACTTTTGAACAAAGGTAAAATAAGTAGCCTAAAGTACTTGGTGTTGTTTTCTTATGTACCTAAATTAAATCATAAATTCTTGTAATAAAAGCAAATGTAACATAGGAAAGTAGGATTGTTCTTACGAGAAATTCTAGTTCGTCAATTATTAAAAAGGAAATATTTGATAAAATGGAGATTATGATGGCGCAAAATTTTGTAATAAAGAGAATAATTTAAATTATGTAAGTAATAAAAAGAAAACTGTTAATAAAATGAACTTTGATTTATGGTCACTTCACTATTGGAACTACAGTTGACCATTTATACCGAAAATAACTATTTTTTTCATTTATATATTCGATGAGTTATTAAGTACTTGTCATTCCTTAAGATTAGTTAATCAAAAATAGGTAAGTCAATTAGCTCTTATTATTTAACAACCTTATAAAGGATCTAGAATTTAATTAAACAATAGTTTTAAGAAAAGAAAGACCGCCAAAGCAAGATAACACAACCTTTATAGTTGTATTTAATCCAGTTGAATGCTCTTCTTAAAAGTTAATAATTTCTGATGCAACAAATTAAAAAGTCCTAATCGCTACAAAGATTAAAGGAATTAAATTTTTATGTATTCAATATTTAATCTAACAGATGATTATTTCAATAAATAAACTAATTGCACGTATTAGAAATTAATAAAAAATATTCATAAAATCAAAAACATGAAAAAACAATTTAATATACGAATAGATGAAATACTTCTTGGTAAGACCTAACTATCTCCCAATCTACAAAATTCCAAGGGCTTAAGCTCCCATCAACTAAAATAAAAAAAATTAGCTAATAATGACTATAGCTACTACTAACATCTAGTGAAGAGAAATTATACTAACATTTACCAAAGAGAAGAAAGGAGAGTTTGGTAAAAAGCTAGAAACTAAAGATGGAAAACTCGAGATGATCTTCCTCCTTTATTTTGGTCGTATTTACACATTCTCATCATGTTTTCTTGATGTTAGGATATTCTTGTTGTAAGTCTTTGGCTCCAAGAAATTATGACTTTGTTGATTGCCATTTAGACTTGGTCAAGATAAGGTTTAAACAATTTAAACAAATTCTGACACGTTTTTCTAACATATTCAAAATTTGAAAGCTAGAATTCCTACTGAATGTGCATCCTAATCCTTAGAAATGTTGTTATTAATTCTATCCTTCTAATTGTACCTTATTTTGTGGTTTTTTATTTGTTTAACCTTTAGATTCGTCAAAGATTATTTGAATACAAAACATAAACTGAACTTTAAAATAGAATTAGTAATCACACAAAACACAAGGGAATTAATATTCAAAATAATCATTTTTAATGGTCTTATCAAAATTTCCCACAATTATTTTTTGCTCGTCCTTAAGTAAACCATATCTAGAACAAAACAATACTATCAACAAAGTTTTATCAATCCATTTCTTATGAAATCAAAGAGTGAATATACTTTAAAATTGTAGTCATTCAAGATTGAAGCAATAACACATATCATAATTAAACTTCATAAGGAAATATGCATGAGGATTAACTAAGACATTCTCATTCTAAAGAATGTACGAAGTGTTGGTGATTTTTCTTATAGTTATCACCCATTCTACTCATGTGTTTAATGGTTCAATGCCTCTCTTAAAATCCTCCAATAAAAATATTTTGCCATCTACTTGCTTTTATACCAAATCTTCACCACTTAGAGTATACACATGTGTAAGTTAGAAAGGAATTTATTTTAGGTTGTAATGAGACAGAGATTAAAGGTAATAATCAAAAGGTAAAAACGGTTAAAACCATAAATATTACCAAGGCATCTAAACATATATAGGGAACAAACTTATAAATTGGAACCATGATATTTAAATCACTTAGGAAGGGTTAATTACTTTATGAGAAGGGGTTGCACATTAGATTTTCTTACTATTACCATTCTTGCTTCTTTTTCTTTTTGGTAAATGTATGAATAAACAAAATAAATTTGAAGCATAACACAAGGTTGTAGTGACAATATAAGGTTCACATCCCATACTCCCTAAAAATACTCATTTGATTCTCATATTCCTATATTCCCATTCTTGAATTTGCAAGAGATTTTCTTTTCAAATTTTCTACTAAAAATTATGGTTAGGCAAGAATGTTTAAGTAGAAAATTTGGGCTTATAACACATTTGTATCATAAAAGAAAGATTATAGCTCAAAAGAGGCTAACAAGAGTTATTGAATTAAGTTGGCTTTTTAAGCTAAAGGTTAAAAAAATAATAAAGACCTTTTTCATTCTTGTGCATGCATATACCAATGTGGTCTTGAAACGATTCCAAGCAAGTTCTAGAGAAATATTCATATAGAAGAAAACACATTTCAAAGGAAACATATGTTGATATATTTGTTTCAATCTTTTATGGCTCAAAATCTTACAAGTTATTTAAAATCACCTTTACCTCACACAATGCCTTATCATCATTAAAGTTTATAAAGTTCATATTCTATCCAGTTTAAATGTCCAATATATTGGTACTCTTATTCTTAAACAACTGAACCCTTTAGCATATACACAATCTAATTTATTCAAAATGCATTTGATGAAACCATATAATGTACTAGTTCAAAACTAACTATCTAATAATTATGGTAAAGTAAAGCAAAATCATACATCTAGATAGCAAATAAAACAAATTAAGTAAAACATGCTTTTACACAAAGTGGAATAAAACATAACTAGACCCTCCCCCGTACTTGAAATAAACATTGTCCTCAATATAACATTCAAAGTATAGAAAGCAATAAGTGAAAGGAATTCCATAAATATAGGGGAAGATTAGCGAAATATAGTTATAAAGAGGGGGAATAGGACATATGAACCTTGGTCCATGAAGAAAGGCATCAAATTATGTTTTATGTGAAATAATCTGTTTTCAATCCTCTATAGGTAGGATGGAATTCCAAGACTCTGGTGAGTGGAAAAAGAGGAAGGAATATCTTCCTGTTGGCTACTAGTTAGTCGTCCTATAGCTACTGTTCTGATTCATTGCAAAGTCCTAGAAGATGGAATAGTTGGACAAAGTGGAATAAAGCAAAAACTGTCGACAGATTGTTTTGTGATGATGCACATCCTGTCTAAATAATTTAAATCCAGAGGTTCTATCCCACAAGCAATAAGTATATTGGTGTTAGATAAATCAAGTAAATTTCAATTAATGGCCAATTGAGTAATGTAAGAACCTAAAATTAAAAGTTGAATTTTCTTTTTGACCTCAAAACAAAATTATGTAAACAATCAATAACCTAGGTCCATTGCAATATTTTGCTCCATAGACCATAAAATAAAATTGACTTTAGTTAAAGTTCATATACTATCCTTTCTTTATAAAAAGTTATAAAGAAAGAAACGTTGTAATTATATGAATACAAGTATCTTTAAGTATGAACTTTTTAAAGCACTTAGGTTATAAGGAGCATAATCACACATAATCAATAGCTCATAGCTCTTCCTGCTGCATTGTCTACTGTGTACTGACACTATTGTGTCAATCCATCATAAAAGAATTGGTTTTGCAAATAAAGTGGAAAATGATGATGTGGAAACTATATTAGCAAGAGTTTGAAGTATTCCCGTGCCTCATAGAATAGCTTTCCCTCCATTTGAGTGAAGGTAGCTATTTTCGTTCGAAACTCAGACGTCTTTTGATAGGAATAGAATTTTCCCA
>JAOQMM010000004.1:3950757-3976453 GCA_027563515.1 Erythroxylum platyclados
TTCATATGTTTCTCCACCTATAAATACCACCTCAAAGTCAGCAACCTCTTCACCTCTCATCCTCCATTTCCTTAGCTGACACACATCAATATACACAGCTCGATTCACTAGTCACTTTTGAGCTAGTCTCTTATAAGTTAGTTCTAAGTTCCTACTACTGCTAATCCAACTTTGCTGCAATGTCTACTCTATTTGTTATTCTTCTTGTATTTTGTTCAGTGACTACTATGTCATCTGCATCCAAGCTGACAGTAGGTTTCTACAAGACGTCTTGTCCGTCAGCAGAAGCAATTGTGAGTCAAACAGTGAACAAATATATCTCTCTCAATCCTGGCCTAGGAGCTGGCATCATCAGGATGCATTTTCATGACTGCTTCGTCAGGGTATATATCTTTACCTTTATACATATGGATCCAACTACATGGTCAACTATTACTTTTACTGTAACAATCTTAACATTTCGCTCCTGTATTGTCTCATCTAATTTGAATTATTGTGTTGAATATTTTACAGGGTTGTGATGCTTCTGTGTTACTAGATTCCACACCAGGCAATCCATCAGAGAGAACCCATCCAGCTAACAATCCTAGCTTACGAGGTTTCGAGGTAATCAATGAAGCCAAGGCAAGACTTGAAGCTACATGTCCTCAAACAGTTTCTTGTGCAGACGTTATTGCTTTCGCAGCCCGTGATAGTTCCTACCAACTTGGAAGCATAAATTACGATGTGCCTGCAGGACGTCGCGACGGTCGTGTCTCCATTAGCGACGAAGTCACACAAAATCTGCCACCTCCCTCCTTCAATGCACAGCAACTCATTCAAAACTTCGCCAGAAAGGGATTGTCTGCTGATGAAATGGTGACACTATCAGGAGCACACTCCATCGGTGTCTCTCGCTGCTCTTCATTTTCCAACCGTCTCCACTCTTTTAACAGCACTCATGCACAAGACCCGTCTTTGGACCCTAGCTACGCAGCCTTTCTTAAATCTCAATGCCCATCACTAAACAGCAATAGCGGTACACTCATTCAACTTGACTCGACCCCAACTCGTTTAGATAACAGATACTATGTGGAGCTGACTAAGAAGCGGGGACTGTTATCTTCCGACCAGACATTGTTTGACAGCGCCTCTACACGACAGATGGTGATCAATGATGCCAGCAATGCTGCAACTTGGGCTGCAAAGTATGCTCGAGCAATGGTGCACATGGGTTCCATTGATGTTCTTACTGGAACTCAAGGTGAAATCAGGAGGCAATGCAATGTTGTGAATTGAAAAAATAATAACTTACTTTTCATTACCCTTTCCGCGTTCCTGGCTAAGCCTTTCGCGGAGGGAGATTAAGAACCAAAAAAGGAGAAGATGTATAATTTTCACACACAGAAATTTAAAATTCAATTTATTTTTTAATTAATTGATTATCTAATTACTATTTTAGACGTTAAGAAATAAGAAAGGCTTTTGCGTACCAATCTTTATATGTATCAATATTAAATATCGTTAAATACAACTTACATAATATATATTTTAGATAGACAAGCATAATTGATTATAAACTCACAAACTAGATTATTACATATATTATCCATACTTAATTAGTACTAATTTGAAAAATCTTTGTTCAAAATGAAATGAACTTTGAAATCAAATGTCATTATAGAATCAATTACTAATAGTGGAGAACTAATATAATTGGATTCAAGTAAAGTAGACATTGATTCTGTACTCTATGTCTAATCAGAATATTGTATGAAGAAAGTTTTGAATTATATAAAAAATCATACATAGAAAGGCTAATTAAAGTTACTTTGATATTCTTAAATATTTTGGTGGTGGTGATACATTACTAGACATCAATCTTAAGTATGAATTATTTAATTAGATAATTAAAGATGAATTGAAGAATCTTAATTTATCTAACATGATTTAAGATTATAATTTATATTAATTGTTAACATATTTAGGAGCTTAACGGGTCACATGCAAAGAAAGAATTGAAGAAAAAAAAGGCATTTTAATCAAGTTAGATTTGATTGTAAAATTTGATGAAATTTAGGATTAAATATGAGATATTTAATAAATAAGGACGAATATGAGACATTAAATTTTATTTAAACCTAATTTATATTTAATTAGAATTAATTGTAATTCTTATTAAAGTTTAGTTGAAATTAAAATTTTATTTTAATTAAATTACCAAAAGGCTCCAAATCTTATTATAAATAAACTTAGGTTTTAAAGGAGTTAATACTTGTTGCGTAACCCTCTCTATACTACTCATAAAGATCTTTCAACATATTTTATGAATATTATTAAAGGTCAATTACATTTATAGTTACAGTGGTTGCAATAAACTAATTTTAGAAACGATTCAAAAGAAACGAAATGAAAAGGAGCAAGCTTCACAATAAAGTATAGATTATGATTCATACTTTAGCGTATTTTATGTATTAATTATACTATAAAATTTAAGTGGTCTTAACTTTCAAAAATATAAATGAAAATATTTTGTCTTTATTATGGTACGCAAGAGAACAAATATCGCCCAAATTTTCCAAAACTAACTATGCTAATATTGCACCTCCCTCCCTATATATGACATAATTATCATCAAAGCCTAAGATTTTAAAAGTCTAACAAAAATTTATTATGTGAAAGGTAAAAGATACGATTTTTTATAATTTTCTTATGTTTAAAAAATTATCTAAAAATATTTTGTAGAATTAAAAACTCTAAAAATGATTCTTTATTAATTTTTATTCAAGGTATATTAACAAAATCTTTATTAATACCATTCAAAACAAATTGGTTTTGAATAATCATACAAGTTTTGTCACGTACGCATTGATCAATCATATAGAAATGTTTGATAAGATTTTTTAAAAATGATTTTTAATATTAAAATATATTTTCAGTAGTTTTAAACAATAAAAATGATTTTTGAAATGGATATGTACGGTTAAACCTAAAGTGAATTGTTGATGATATGTTCTAATTGTCATACACTGTAATTGCGAATTGAAGCCAGCAACTCAACTCCTGGTGATATAAGAAGTGCCTGGCCTTAAACACAATAAACCAAGGCATTTTGATATTCCACGCATTATCGAAGGTAAATGATTAGCTAATATCGTGTACGTACTTTGTCGTCGATGAAATAATGTAGAGAATCCGCCATTACAGAACGAAACTGTGCCGGTCAATTTTCAGATGTTAAGTTGACATATTGGCAAGACCGCAACTTCATCAAACTTCCTTCATATAAGTTGGACCATGGCCGACCCCCAAAAACGTACTAGAAAATTAAGAAATCACTGTGTTTGCCGTACCTCTTTCCTTCTGTTATTAAATTACAGCTTCAGTTGTGAAGGTTGCTTCCATGAAGATTCAGAGTTGTCTCATCCCTCTGTCCGTTTCTACATTGGAAGCTGTCAGCCTGTGACGAAGTCAAACAAAGACAACCAAGTTCCATCGATATTACTAACATTTGGAAGTAACGCCAATTTCTAATCTCCTTCAAGTTTTGAAGAAAGCGAACCTTGAAAGAAATTTAATTAACAATTAAACTGAATTGAAGGACAAATGTTAAGTTTAATGGTACATTGGAATAAGTAGACAATAAATCAATAATGAGCAATTCCTTCACCCATAATAGAGGCTTCTTTTAGTGTTTAGAAAGATTTAATTGGAGATCAGCATCACCATTATTTAAACGGATATACCACGAAGTTTTACCTAATTTTAAATTGTGGGTGGGGAACAGCCCAATAGGGATTAAAGAAAGTTGATGATCTGAAAGCCAGATAATGATTTACTAATCATTGAATTTACTAAATGGTATGCCTAAGTCAGAGGGAGAACACTTCAACCTGTGTGTACAGCTACTTACACGCGTTTCTGCTCCAAGTAATACCAACTCCACTTTCTTTTACGAAACATATTCATATGTTTCTCCACCTATAAATACCACCTCAAAGTCAGCAACCTCTTCACCTCTCATCCTCCATTTCCTTAGCTCACACAAATCGATATACACAGCTCAATTCACTAGTCACTTTTGAGCTAGTCTCTTGTTAGTTTTAAGTTCCCACTACTGCTAATCCAACTTTGCTGCAATGTCGACTCTATTTGTTATTTTCCTTGTATTTTGTTCAGTGACTACTATGTCATCTGCATCAAAGCTGAGAGAAGGTTTCTACAAGTCCTCTTGTCCATCAGCAGAAGCAATTGTGAGACAAACAGTGAACAAACATATCTCTCGCAATCCTGGCATAGGAGCTGGCATCATCAGGATGCATTTTCATGATTGCTTTGTCAGGGTATATATCTCACGATGCTAACTAGCTAGTACTGTAATACTCTAGTAATCAGCACTGTTTTGCGGTATCTAAATTGACTTATTGTGTTGCTTGTTTTATAGGTTGTGATGCTTCTGTGCTACTAGACTCCACACCAGGCAATCCATCAGAGAGAACCCATCCAGCTAACAATCCGAGCTTGCGAGGTTTCGAGGTCATTAATGAAGCAAAGGCAAGACTTGAAGTTACATGCCCCCGTACAGTTTCATGTGCCGACATTATAGCTTTCGCAGCCCGTGACAGTTCCTATCAACTTGGACGAATAGATTACGCTGTGCCCGCGGGACGCCGAGACGGTCGTGTGTCCATTAGCGACGAAGTCTCACAAAATCTGCCACCTCCCTCCTTCAATGCACAGCAACTCATTCAAAACTTCGCCCGAAAGGGATTGTCTGCAGATGAAATGGTGACACTATCAGGAGCACACTCCATTGGCGTCTCTCGCTGCTCTTCATTTTCCAACCGTCTCTATTCCTTCAACAGCACTCATGCACAAGACCCGTCTTTGGACCCTAGCTACGCAGCTTTTCTTAAAACTCTATGCCCATCACCAAACAGCAATAGCGGTACACTCATTCAACTTGACTCGACCCCAACTCGTTTAGATAACAGATACTACATGGAGCTGACTAAGAAGCGGGGACTGTTATCTTCGGACCAGACATTGTTTGACAGCGCCTCTACACAACAGATGGTGATCAACGATGCCAGCAATGCTGCAACTTGGGTTGCGAAGTATGCTCGTGCGATGGTGCACATGGGTGCCATTGATGTTCTTGCTGGAACTCAAGGTGAAATCAGGAGGCGATGCAATGTTGTGAATTGAGACATAATTACTTGCTTTTCATTACCCTTTCCGGGCTAAGGTTTTTCAGAGAGGGAGATTAAGAATCAAAAAGGAGCTGATGTGTCATTTTGCACACAGAAATCCTGTGTAAGGTTCACATTCTTTATAATTCATTTAAAAGAAAAAAAAAAGATGAAGTGATCGTAATTATCATAATCATTATAGATTAACATATCCATGCATATCATAAAAGTCAATGTTAAAAGAAGCTGATTCGTAATTGACATTTCAATCTATTTTTAGAATTGGGCTTCGAAAGCTTGATTTTTCTTCTTTTTTATTATTTTGTTAGTTAGATAAAATATAATATATATGAAAAATAAGGAAGCAAAGAATATAAGAATTTATGAGCTAAGAAATAGATGTTTTCATTACTATAAGAAAGACCATACAAGAAGAAATATGCTCAAAATTACTATCTCATACAACTCTTATATAAAGTTACAATTAAGAAGTCTAATTAAATTAAAACTTTATTGACACGGAATCCTAAAATCATTGATATTCTATTTTACAGAAACTGTTTCTCAGAATCACCAAAAATCTATTTCATTATAATTTTAAAGTTATTAGAACTCTATTTCATCATAATATTAAGATCACCGAAATTTTATTTCACTAGAATTTAAGGTATATCTCACAATTTCTCACTTTGACTTGAATTCTCTAGTGTCTAATGAAGAATTATTCCCTCTCACTCAAGCCCCTAAGTGCTTCAAGCTATATGAGCATTAATCAAGCTCAATCTTCACTTAAACTTCTCTAAGGATAGTGACTTTATCATGTCAGTTGCATCCTCCAAAGTGTGAACCTTTTTTAACAAGACTTGACTAGATGCAGTCAATTTCTCAATCTTGTGAAACCTTACGTCATTTATCATAGCCCCCATTCATCTATCTTTCACCTAACTTTCCATAGTCCCTTGAAACATATTTTCATCTCTATCTCCAATGGTCAGAGCATACTGACCAATTCTCCCCTACCATGTCTCCTTGGTTGCTGGACGATCTTTCTTGCTTTATCCTCGACTATATCATATTGATACTTTCTCTTTAACATTGTTCTATCTTTTGAACTAGAATTTTCAACTCCTTTAACATATGTTCTAAGCTGTTCTAATGTCATATTTGAACTAGTACTACTCATTATTGAACTTAGCATGACTTTTTCATATATTTATCTAAACATATGTCGCTCATCAAACACTATACCTTTAAAGGTTACCTTAAACATTTTTACCAAGCACACAAAACTTACAAAACTCTACCTTCCAGTGTTTGTCATCCTTCAATAAGCTCCCCTTATAAAGTTCCATCATCTCTCGCTCACCAGGATGACTCACCAGTATGAGTCATACCATAATTCTTTCTTTCTTCCTTGAAGATTAAGATACAACTATCGATCCAATTATTATCTTTTCTATTAAGATATAGATGCTATACTATAATTTTTCTCTCATCACAGTCAATGCAACTTTTATCACCTTAAGTTGCCTATCATCACCAGAAAATTTATGCCCTTGTCTATCAAGAGCATCTATAGAAATGAGATTTTTTCGAAGCTTAAGAACATATCAAGCATCTAATTTTCTAATAATTTCATCATGCATCTGGATATGCATTGAACCACTACCTTTAATAGCACACTCTCCATCACCACCTAATATGACAATATAATTCCATTCTTTATAAGAATAGAACTAGTCCCTATTACAAGTTATATGATAAACGACATTAGTGTCTATCACTTATCGATTTGCAGAATTAAAATTACTCACTTTTAAAACCATATTACCTCTTCCATCCTATTTATCTGAACTCTTCTAGACTAAAAAAACACTTGCTTTTCTATCAATTTCTCTTTTCCATTCTTTCGTAGTGGACAATCCCTCTTAAAGTGTCCTTTAACTTTATAGTGAAAACATCAAACAGCTTTAGCCTTTGATCTGGATCTTGACTTACTCATGTTTTCATAATCCCTTCCTTATTCTCCTTTGCTGACAACCAATCTTATATATGATACATATTCATATGTGCCTTAAATATTTTTCTTCAATTCTTTGGATTGCAGAGCATCCTTTACATCACTGATAGAAATATTCTCTTTACCATATAACATGGTATGAACAGAATTCTCATATAAATTAGGTAAAGAATATAAAAGGATTATAGCTTGATCTTTATCTTTAATTTTAACCCTAAAACCTTATAATCCAAGATGATCCTATTAAAATTATCAATATGATTTTTTCATGTGTACTTTCTGTCATCCTCAATGTACAAAAATACTACTTTTGTTATAAACAATTCATAAGTAATCTCTTCTGATACTTACTTTCAAGTAGTTTCCATAACGAAGCAACATCACTTTCATCAATCACTCCTCTCAAGACCTCATTTCCTAAACTCAATAGTATTATGCTATATGACCTTGAAAAAATATTTTCCTTCTTTGATGCCCCCGGATTCTCTGACAATTTTCCTTCTCCTTTTAATGATGTTGCGCATCCCTTCTAAACAAGAATCACTCTTATCTTCACCTTCTGTAAAGTGACGTTATTCGATCTATTAAACTGTTCAGTATAAAACTTGTGTAGAGATATCTTGATAATAAACCTTAGCTCTAATACCAATTGTTCACAAACAAAAACAAAATTTATTAAAAATAAGGAAATAAAGAATAAAAGAATTTGCAGACAAAGAAATATATTCTTTTGTTATTATGAGACTATAGAAGGATAGGATACCAAAACTACTTCCTTGTACAAGTCTTAACAATTTATTTATAGAGTTACACTTAAGAAGTCTAATTAAAGTGATTAAATTTTATCACCATAGAATCTTAAGTTCACTGGTATTTTATTTCATAGAAAATTTAAATCATTGAAAATCTATTTCATCATAATCCTAAAGTCACCAAAACTCTATTTCATCATAATCCTAAGGCTACTGAAATAAACGCTTATGAAAATCTATTAAACACTTCGTTTTCTTTTTTTATCCTCTACTTTGTTCATAATGTCTGTAGTATTTAAGCCATGTGTATTTAAAATAAAAGTGTTCTTGAGAGAAACACTGGTTGAGAGAAAAATACCTTAAGTGAGAAATTATTATAGTTGGAGATGAAAATACATCAACCATATCACAATTTTTTTATTTTTAATAGTGAAAATTATGAATTCTGGAGAATTAAAATTAAGACTCTATTTAAGTCTTAATACCTGTAGAATTTGGTGGAGAATATGTATAATGTTACTAACGAGGAGATCCAATTGAATAAGAATATAATAAAGGACTTCAAGGCATTATTCTTTATCCACTAAGTTGTCTATAAGAGTGGTTTGTCAAGAATAGCAACATTAACTACTTCACATAAGGCCTATAAGCTCATTAAAGTAAAATCCATGAAACTTCAAAATTTACGATAAGGTTTTGAAATACAATTAATGAAAAGAAATGAATCAATAGAAATTTATGTTACTAAAGTGTTTGGAATTGTTAGTAAAATAAATTTATATGGTGAAAATCCACCTAATCAAACAATTTTTTCTAAGGTGTTGAGAAATTTGATTTTAAATTTGATCATGTGATTACTACAATTGAAGAGTCTAAAGACTTGTCTATGTTTTCATTTTTCAAACTAAAAAGCTCCTTAAAAGCTCATAAAGCCAGTACTAACATATCACTTGAAATACATAAAGGAAAAACTTTTCAAAATGAAAGGAGAATCATCTAATTAGAAAGATTTTCTACTAAAGATGTGGATTTTTAGGTTAAAGGCTTAAAGGTGTAAAATAAAAAGGCTATGATTCTTGGATTGCCTAAAATTACATTTTTGTGAGGGTAATATCTATGGTAAACAAATAGGGTTCTTAAAATTTTCTTTAGTTAATAGATATTGATTTATGTAGCCTTATGAAAACAAAATCATTTGGTGGAAGTCAGTACTTTCTGTTGTTTATCGTTGGGTCTATTTCAAAAATATAAATAATTTTTTTATAATTTCAAAAAATTCAAGGCCTTTATTGAGAAGCAAATTGATGCCAACATGAAAATTATCTAACATATAGAGGTAGTGAGGTTTGTTCTAATGATTTTTATGAAGCAAGTGGAATACGCAGGGACTTGATGACATTTTATACTCTTGAGCAAAATCCTATTGTGATATGGGAAATTCACATTATTGTTGAAATGACAAGAAGCTTTGCAAAGATTAAGGAGTTGCTGAAGAGTTATAGGGTAAAAGCTAGTACAAATGCTATGTACTTATTAAATATACCACGAGTGAAAGTTGTTCGTAATTGCACTCTACATGAAGCTTACAGAGATACAAATTCATCTATAATCCACTTAAAAGATTTTAGTCATACAACCTATAATTTGGTAAATTCTCAAAATCATCATAAACTTGATGAAAAAATCTTTAAAATGTAATTTTATTTTGTATTGTTCTCAATCTAAAGAATATGGGTTATATAATCCTCTTAGTGGTAAATTGATCATTAGTAGGAATATGATTTCAATAAAAATGCAAGCTAGAATTGACAAGGCAATTGTGACAATCCAAAAATTAAAATTATAGCAGCTCTTTGTATTACATACCCTAGTCCTACAAATTTACCAAACACCATCTTTATAAATTCATTAACACCAACCTTACAAATTCACTAAAAACTAACTTATCAACCACCAAACAGTCTTTCATCTATTGAAACACTTTTGCAAAAATATAGATCTCTTAAAAAAATTTATGATACTTGTAATTTTGCTTTATTAGTTTGAAATCAAATTAATTTTAAAGAAGTAGCAAGAAAGGAGGAATGTTGCTACACATTGGAGGAGGAAATTATGGTAATTAAAAAAAACTTAGGTGCTTGTAGACTTCCTTGAGGATAAAAATGCCATTGGATTAAAATGGGTTCAAGATAAACTATAATGCAAATGGTAGTGTATAAAAGTACAAGGCTCAATTGGTGGCATAAGGATATCCACAATAACAAATTATTGTCTTTGAGGATACATTTCTCTCTTGTTGCTTGTTTTTAAATAATAGAAAATTTTTAACGTAGCTGCATAATTCATTGGCATGTTTATCAATTTGATGTCAAGTCAACATTTATAAACAATGAATTAAGGGAGGAGATTTACATTATGCAAGTAGAATAATTATTATTCAAGAAAAGAAAGATAATATATATAAGATGAGAAACGCATTGTACGTATTGAAGCAGGTTCTATAATCATGATTATGGTACAATAAAGTTGACTCATTTTTTAGGCAAAATAAGTTTAAAAGAAGTAATAATGAGTTTATCCTACATTTAATGAAGGGAGGTAACTACGATTTACTACTTGTTAGTTTTATGTCGATGATATAATTTATATAAGCTCATTTCATTCTCTTATTACTAAATTAAAAATGAGTATGACCTAAAATTAACATATTTAATCTTGTTGCATTATTTTCTTAGGTTAAAAATTAAAAAAGGAGACGATGGTGTGTTTATCTCCCAAATAAAATATGTAGAAGACCTTCTCAAACAATTTAGCATGTTTAAATGCAAAATAACAATGACATTGATGAATGTTAATGAAAAGTTGCATCTTAATGATGATACAAAGAAAGCAGATGCAAAGAATTTTAGAAATTCAATTAGTTTTTTTATTTATCTAACTCGTATTCAAACCAATATTACATTTTTTGTTGGGATGGTTTTTAGGTTTATGCATAATCTAAATAACATTTTACAGCCCCTAAGAGAATTTTGTATCACATATATGGAACAATAGATTATGAAAGTTGGTGCTTTATTATTCCTAATTTTAAATTAATTGGCATCACTGATAACTATTGATTAGGTGGTTTGGAAGATAGAAGAAGCATCCTAAGATATGTTTTTAGTACTAGTTCAAGAGCCATCATATGGAGTTCAAAGAAGTAAGAAGTTATAACTCTTCCTTTTTCAGATACAAAATATATTACAACCACTTCTTTAGCTTATCAAGCAATATGACTTAGAAAATTACTTGTCAACATGAATCAAGGAAAAAAAAAGGAGGCAACTAGGGATGGCAATGGGTTGGGTCAGGCCTGAGGCTCGATCGGTTTTGAGATAGCGGTTCGGACCTCCAACCTGATCGGGTCCGAGGTAACCCAGTCCTTGCTAAAGTTTGACTCAGCCCAATCTGATTTTTTTAAATAAAAAATGCAACGGTGGTGTCGTTTTTAACAAAATGACTTTATTTTGCTTATAAAAGTCAGGCCTCAGGCCGAGTTGGGTTTGAACAGCTCGAGACTTGACTCTTTTGGAAAGACTGCTCCTAAGGCCCAGTCAACCCACGGCTGGCCTAGGCCTTTTTGCCAACCCTAGAGGCAACTAACACTTTCTTTTTTGATAACTGATCAACTATTGCAATAACAAAAAATCTAACTTTATGTACAATAAATCATATTCATATTTGATTTCATTTTTTCCAGAAATCAAATAATATTATTGACTAAAGCCAATCTTTTATAACACTACAATAATAATGAGCTTGCAAAGAGCAAACGTAATCCTCAGCTAAATGATAGAAAGTTAAGTATAATATTCTTCAATTGTGTCCTTAACATCCCCCTAGCACATTTATAAGCTTTATGTGTCTTCAGGATTTCTCTCATCCAGCATATAATTCTATCAACCTAAACATGCAGTTCCAAGAGAACATCAATATGCTGTCTATCATTCATTTCCCTCTATATAGCATAAATGCAATAGATGAAGGCAATTTGGAAAATCATATTATCCTGCTTTAATCTTTTAACAGTACTAAAGGCCTATTCCACAATCATGAACCATTCTCTTTCACCATGATGTTCATTACTCAATTGTTATATTCTAAACCAAATAGCCTAGGAGAAAATACATAGAAAGTACAAATGGTAATTGATTCTGGAGAATTTTTACATAGAGGCAAAATTTAATCAGGATTGCCATTGCATCTATCTTTGTTTTAAACATGTTTTTAGCTGCTAACCAAGAAATAAAGGAAGCTTTTGGAACTGAAGTCCTTTAGATTAGATCATACCAAGGGACTTTTTGTGCATAGGTTCTAAAAATTTGGTAATATAAGTCATTAGTGAGGAGTGAGGAGGAGCTACCAATCCAGAATACTTTGTCCTTTTTTTTATGGATTAGGAGTATATGTGGAGGTAGATTCACTCTAATTTCCTATACACCTTTTAAATTACAATTTCAATTTACCTCAGTGATGATGGAGCATACCTTGTAATGGTGGGGAATTCTAAGAGCTAGATGGACTAGCCCCTCCTTCCTATATAAAGGCCCCAAATTAGTCTAATTATCATACCAAAACTAAGTTATGTTTCCATTACCAATACGACTTTTGAATTATGGCTGCATCTGCTCTCTGATTCTGATCATCTATACTAAGCTCCATGAATGCTCTCTGCTTTCCTTTAAATTCCAGAAGTTGACATTATCAAGATAGTAAGTATGCATCCACTTTATAGAGCTTCCTTCTCAGTGAATAACTTTCAAATTCTCTTTCCTAGAAGAACACATATCATAACTTGAATAGACAGAAGACCAAGGCCCCTTTCTTGTTTGGGAATACAAAGCTCACTATACTTGACCTTAGCACCTTTATAATTATCTGCTTTTCCTTACCATAAGAAGTTTTTATGCTTCCCCCCACCTCCTCAGTAATTCTTTTGGAAAGGAATAGGCTTGCACTCTAGTAATATATAAGTTCCTCGACACTGAGATGATAAGTTTTAATCTCCTCATATATAAAAGAAACTTATATTGCCAAACGTTTATCATGCCATTGACAAATTCCAACAAAGGAAAATAGTCCTCATATTTCAGCTTCTTTAAAGATACTGGAATACTAAGATACTTGAATTGGGTTTGATGAATAGGTAGCCCAATATGAAAAAATAGTCTATCACTTTGAAGTATAGTAATATTTATAGACAATTGGAAGATATATTCACTAAGTCACTCTTTTATGAAAGTAAGTCAAATTCAAAACTTAATTTGGTCTATTATGAATTAATAGGGAGTGTTGAAAGAAAATAATTCATAATTGACAACTCATTTTGGTCTTATAATTGGTTTTTAATTTTTATTTCTTAATTTTTTGATATTTTGTTAGTCAAATAAATTCTAATTTAGTATCTATAATATTATACATATATATATATAATTAAGTATTTTTAGTAATTTTTTGTATGTTCCCATGTTTAAATAAAGTCAGGATAGTATAATTTTTTATTTTCTATTTTTTCCTAATATTTTATTAATCATGATGGCTATAAAAAATCACTAAACTAATGATAATGTAATTACTACCTTCATTTAATTCAATTAATTATATTAAATTTATTTAATAACTTCTCTTATTTGCTAATAAATTGAAACAAGATTTAATCTCGTAGACAAAGAAAAGTTTTTTTTTGTACAATGCAATTGGCTCGTGAACTTGGAGGGTTAATTTATGAAAAAGTAGAAGTTGGTTAGACCTAGATAAGCCTATGAAATCATTGTTATGTTTAAGTTGTTCTAAGAAGGCATTTGCGTAATCTTAAAACATTGTTTTTATAATTATTATCTAAAATATTCTTATATATTAACAAATAATTTTTGAAGTAATATTAACTATAAGTCACCAATTAATAATAGGGCTTCCACAGCGCTGACTTTGACTAAAAAAGAGAAACGGTCAAAATTAGTATTCTTACCGTAGCTCGAATTACTTATTTTGTCCGGCACAAAACTAAAGTGTTCTTCCTGTTAAAAACAGAACAAATGAAGCCTAGTTTAGTAATTTGATACCAACCATAACGTATATAACTCACTAAAAATCCGAGGCCTTCAAAAATTCAGAGGAAAGCGAATCTCTAATAAAGATGCAGCTCTTCGTAAAAACCCCAACTGGCAAAACCATAACACTCGAGGTAGAGCCCTCGGACACAATCGACAATGTGAAGGCCAAGATCCAGGACAAGGAAGGCATCCCGCCGGACCAGCAACGGCTGATTTTCGGGGGAAAGCAGCTGGAGGATGGGACACGCTCGCCGACTACAACATCCAGAAGGAGTCGACCCTGCACTTGGTACGCCGGCTGAGAGGAGGGGCCAAGAAGAGGAAGAAGAAGACGTACACAAAGCCCAAGAAGAAGAAGGTGAAGCTCGCGGTGCTCCAGTTCTACAAGGTGGAAGATAGCACTGCGAAAGTACAGAGACTTAGGAAGAGTGCCCCAACCGGGAGTGTCGGGCCGGGACTTTCATGACCAGTCATTTCGATAGGCACTATTGTGGTAAGTGTGGCCTCACCTGGTGATGACTGATTTTAGGGATTTTTGACATTTTTTGTGGGTTTTGGAAATAATTATGTTTATGGGACTTGATTGTTGACCTTGGTTTAAATGTTCCCTAAGTTCTTATGCTGTTACGCAATTGGAAGGGATAATGCAGATTTTAAGATTTATAGCTGTACTTGCCCTAGCTTTACTGTTTGCATTGTAGCAATTCTGCAATTTCTACAATAGTTAGCAATTGCAGACAATCGTTTATAGTTACAATAGCTCAGATTGTTTTATATACTATCATTTTCTGCAAATCCAAGTTTATATAATTTCTGAATTAGAGACGTGGGTAATATATGTGCATAACGAATCTCATCTCTTTATAATCCCCAAACTCAAGGAGGTTTACTTGTGCATGATGCTTAAACAAAAAAGGAATATCTTCTTCAAGGAAAGTGTATAGACCACTGTTTCTGGAGGAATTAGATGATGAGTATTTTCCACCCTGCTCTTTGGTATGCACAAGCATAACAATAAAAGACTAACAGGGTAATCATGAAAACTAGTAAGACCTGACAAAAGCATGAGGAAATAGTTTGGGGAAAATTGAGTTCTTTGCATTAACAATCATGACATATAATCCATAACAGGGAATATGAACGATCGCCAGCACAAAGTACCTGCAAGATATCCACAAACATCAGAAAATTAATTGATGCATGATAATTCTGCAACAATGGGATTTGGTTCATACCACAAAGGAGCCCAGGGTACATCTAGCTCGAGAAATGGGTATGGCCACCTGGAAGAGGTTCAGAATATCCGTTATTAGCTCTTGAAAAGTTAATGAAAAATCAGGTTGCTTACCATGTGAAACCACAGGCGTGAATCACCCATTGGAAAACAACATAAAAGCAGCTCCACTGCACGAAGTAAGCAATCCGAAACCATGGAAATGGCTGAAAACAAGACAAAAATGAGGGAATCAGGGAACTTAATCTATATATATACGCTGGGCTACAATATGTTCCAATTGCTGAAAGTGGTGCACTTACAAGGTCGTTGAGAGCCGTGTCCATCAGAAGAAAAACTGCGTTTAGTGTGTGCATGCAACCCATCAACTACAAAACACATACCAACCCTTTTGTTTAGTTATCCCCTCAAGCATAAGCGATAATACTGTCAATTTGTTTATAAATAACTAACAAAGCAACACATCATTTCATGGAAATAAAATATATTTTACGAACGCAGAAAAAGAGCACTTTGAGATAGGAGAATACTGATTCTCACCAAATCCAGTTGAAGATGTTCATTGGATCCAAACGGGACTATAATACACCAAAAAACAAGATCTGTCAGGATCACCGCACCTGCACTAGTCTGTTACAGAAAGGGAAAGGAAATTGTTAACGTAAAAAAAGGAAAACATAACAAAAATACACAAGGAAATCTGACATGTGTGGCCTATTTCCTTGTGGAACCAGGGCAGTATAAGGTGATCAAGCCAGAAATGCCTCAACTATGTAACGGTATGCAATCTGAACAGAGGCATTCATAGAAGTAGTGAATTGGGTTAACCTGATATATAGTCTGCATCAGATACCCCCAAAATCCAGCTCTGTGTCGAAAAGCCTCCTCAGCATAGTGACTTTGCAATTTGACGGTACTAGTTTCCTTTGCTCTGTAGGTTATGGAACTCAATATTCCAATCTCTTCCACATCCCTTCCTGTTACCCCATTTTCAGAAGAAGGTTGCAACGTAGACAGGAAATATCCGTAAGTGGATATCACAGTGCCCAGCTGTGTGCAAAGATCCACTAGACGTCTTCAGGAACCAAAAAAGTAAGCTACATGGGAACACTATGTTGGGCACATCTATATACCAGCATCTGATTAAAAGGTTATAATAACTTTCGACTTACCGCGAAATACACCATAACCAATGTAAATGTCCACCTGCAGATCAACATTATATCCAATTTGAGAGATCTAAGTACTCAGCATTCTCAAGTATAGTTTAAACATCACATCAGAAACGAAGTTTTTGGCAGAGGAGACAGTAATTAGCAATCATATTGCAAGGCATAACATTTTGATTATCTCCTACTTATGTACATTAATTAATTCAAGTGAAATTCTTAACATTGTCGATGTTGCCAAGTTTCTTAAGTAAAAGGTCAATGATGATGAGAGAAATATAAGACATGATCTTACTGGGTGTAGAAATAGAATGCAAAAGCTCCATCTATGGCCACGATCTCATAAAGCATAGGAGTCATGCAAATAAAAGCGACAAGTCTATAAAGGAGAAGCCAAAGAGGGTTTAAGCATCTCCATCGCGGCCTCCACAAGTCATTCAAGTACACTGGCTCCGCTTTCAAATTCTTGATAGCATACCAGGCAAAAAGAGCAGGCCCCAAGAAAATTAGAGCGCAAACCGGTACTTGCCAACGTAGCCAATACTCAATACCATTTCCTTGCGAACTTGACATGTATACTACACACCTGACCCAGTATTATTGGTTTGAGAAATAAGAAGTCAGAGGTATGAATCAGGAACGTTGACCTTTTCTGCCTCCATTTTACATTCTGTTATCAGCTAAGCAGAAGCAGCGGCCGTTGACTTGAAGGTTGGGCTCCCTTTTAGGTTCGGGTTTTGACATTGAGAAAGCCTGATGGAACTTTTGGTGGATGTGGCCATATGGGCTTTTGTCCATATTCAATTGTAGTCAGAGACACAACAACACAAGTTCCTACCGACTTTAGACCAACAGATACCGGACTACTATTGATCTCTACCTGAAGGATCTTAAAACTTAATTTCTACTCCTTTCCGGAGCAAAGAACACGATTTTCCATGTTACACAGAAATCAAAAATATTATATTGAACATACCATTACTTAGATGAATCATTGTCTTGATTGGTAACAATGTTCTAACCGCAAAACTCAAGGAATGAAGAAGGAAGAAGAAAGAATTCTTACTCAGTATAGTAAATAAAGACGATGGGACCCCAGTCCTTAATATCCAAGGTCATTAACACAGCCATGATCAGCAAGGACGTGAAACGGGTGAGTAGTAGCCATATTGGGCTTATACTTTTCCAGCAAGTAGTCCATAGTTGCGACGAACCGACGTGATTGCTGGGCAAAGCTTCGACGAAACCGTCAATGTCCGATCGAACAACCAGGAGGCTATCGTAAAATGTATTGCTTTCACGTCTCGTTGCGAGTTCTTTTCTCCAGAGCACCCACAAGGACCCGACGTAGGCCGCCGCCACTATCCCAAAACATACGAAATCGTACCAGTATATGAGCAGTGCCATAGTCTAGGTCCTTGCTCGTGTGCAGTCCTCGAGGAGTTAGTTGCTTCGACCATAAGGAATACGAGCGAGATGATATCTAAACTTTGGTTGAAGGAATAGATCTAGCTGGTGGTTTGATGTTTGTGGACTTGGACTAGTAGTTTTGACTGCTTGGCTGGGGCACTTACTGTTCTATCCTCTCTGATCATTAGTGAAGGTTACGGAAAGAAAAAGGATGCTCGAGCTGGCACCAGGCCAACCAGCCATAACATATAAAAAATTTATAAATAATGTTCTTCAGGCATAATCTTGTATTTATTCAAATAAGAAAAGTATAATAAGAATATAATTCTCAATTGAATTCTCAGTCCCTCTTTTTATATATTTTGATGAGCCTTTAATTTGTTGCTACAATTTTAGTAATTTTTCGAGGCAACTATCATTTTCCAGTTACGTGAATGCTTTTATTTATAAGATTTGAGAATTGACATGGTCTTTTAAGGCATAATTAGACGTAAGATCTTTTTTAATTGAAGTCTCTTTTATCTTACTAAATTAATCATGGAATTATGCAACAATTTTTAATTAGAGAATATTCAATAAAATAAATAATTTCATTTAAGCATATTTGAAATAAATATGAATTTTAATCAAGTTCAAATAGAATTGATAACTTTAGATTGAGTATAAAAGAAATTATTACTATGTTCTATAAAACCTGTCAAAAAATTTAATTTTAGTTAATAATTTAGCAATTTGATGCAGGGACATGTTAAATATTATTTTAATTATAATTCCTATTTTGATTAGAATTTTATTTACTGTATAATATCTATTTATTAGTTTTCTTGTTAGGAGAGGTTTCCTTATTAGATAAGGATTTTGCTATTTTAGGCCAAGATATCCTATTATATAAAAGGGCTTAGAGCTCCTATATTGTCACGAAGTTTTTTATCAATTAATAAAATTTCTCTTTGAGAATTCTCTTTAGTTTTCCTTTTGTTTCCGCTTTGCATCAATTGGTATCAGAGCGAAAGGTTCTTGATGGGCTTAAAAAGACGTAGCTGAAAGCAGTCGACTTCATGACACAGATCAGGAGTTGAAGGCCTCCATGGAGGCAATCATTCAATGCCTACTTCTTCCAATGCAACAACAACTTGATGATGTTGTGCAATGTTTAGAGAGGTTGGAGGTTGGTGGTAGCAAAGCGGTTATTCCTGTCGACGTAGGAACCGGTGACAGACGTAGTTATCGACTCATCCCAGTTCGACAACTCCCTAAAACTATTTATTTAGACCAGTTATATATAAGAAGCAAAAGTCAATTATAGCAGTTCTGGATACTACAACCAACAGGATCAACAACACTAGGAGGATTCAATATTTTGTAAGCTAAAATCCTGGCTTTAATGAACCACGAATTAATATCGATCTACCTGTATTCCATAGAGGGGTTCATTTAGAGGACTTCTTGGATTGGATTGCCAGTGTAGAAAACTATTTTGACTTGGTGTATATGAAGGAGCATAAGAAAGTTAAACTAGTCACAACAACAAGGTTAAAGGACGGAGCTCTAGCATGGTGGCAACAAATTCAACAAAAACAAAAAATAAATGGAAAGGAGCCTATCCGTTCATGGGAGAAGATGAAAGCTTACTTTTTACCAGAAGATTACGAGCAAGATTTGTTCAGGAAATACCAGAAATGTCAACAAAGGGAAAGAACAGCTGATGAGGGTGCAGAAGAAATGCAAAGGTTAAGTGCTAGAAACAATCTCAAGGAAACACAAACCCAGGCAACAATAAGATTCATAAATGGGTTAAAGCCTGAGATACGTGATTTAATAGAAATACAAACATTTTGGAGTTTGTTTTCAGCAGTAAGCATAGTAAGAAAGATAAAGAGCAGACTAAGTCAAAGCCAATCACACTCTCAATTCTCCAGACAGTACTCAGCACCCCAACAGGTTCAATCAGTTTAGAGTAAAGTTGGCGTAAATCCCAGTCTAAGTGTGACTAATAAAAAAGTCACCATAGGGGATAATATGAAAATGCTACTTATAGGTTAAAGGTCGCACTACCCCCGTAGCAAGAAAATCCCTATGTTAAACCATTGGTTGGGAAATGTTTCAAGTGTGGGTATCCAGGGCATTGTTTAAGTGACTGTCGGGTAATGAAGAGAGCTAATTTTGCTGAACTTGAAGATGTAGAAGATGAACATGAGGGAGATGAAACTTATCTTGTTGATGGTGATGAGGGTAGTAGTGAATTGTATTGTGCAGAAAATCCTATTTGCACCAAAGAAAGAAAAAGATTCATAACGCAACAAGATATTTCGAACGAAGGGCACAATTAATGGCAAAGTACGTAAGGTGATTACTGATAATGGAAGCAATGAGAATATAGTGTCTAAGGCACTAGTTAGGCACTTGGGTTTGAAAATAGAGAAGCGCCCAACACCTTACAAGATAGGTTGGATTAAGAAAGGGACAAAGACACGAGTCGATGAGATTTGTCACGTGCCTTTCTTAATATGCAAAGTGTACAAATCTGACATAATGTGTGATGTGGTTGACATAGACGCTTGTCATATTCTGTTAGGTAGGCCATGACAGCAGGACATAAACATCACTCACAAGGGCAAAAGGAAATCGTACGAATTTTGGTGGAACAGAACAAAGGTGATCTTGATTCCTTTAGCAGATTGCCCAACAAAATCAAGCGTTGATGGGGGAGTTTGATAGGTTATTAATTTACATATTAATTTGGGCTATTTTGGAGCATATTGGATAGATATTGTCTTAATTATGGTGTTTTTATATTATTTTTGGAGGTTAGGAGATGTGGAGTTGTTTTGGAGAAAAAAAGCTAAAATTGGCTAAATTGGAGAAGTATTGAATAGGGAATTTAAGAAGTCACAATGACATGGCATCCATGAGTGATTGGTTGAAATCTGGCAATGTATAATGTAAGAAGAAAACCAGAAAAGAATAGAAAATACATAACAGTTGGCAACACCAAAATAACGGCAGCTCAACCCAGAAATTAATTAGAGGATAAAAGGGACATAACAAAAGGAAAAGAGAATCAACATGCAACAGGAATTAAGAATAAACGCATACCAACAGAGAGGGTGAAACGCAACATAAATAAAAGAAGATAAAATAAAGAAATAAAAGAGCCAAAATGACAATAGCAAGAGTCAGCTAGCAAGACACACAGAGAAGAAAATGATAGCAAGCAACAGTTGAACAAAAGAGGAATAAAACAACAGAGCAGAGGATTAAGCAGCATATGCATCAACCATCGATGAAAAAAATAAAAGGAATAAAACGACAGCAGAATAGCCGAAAACACAGAGAAGATAGAAGCAAAATGCAAGTAGAATAAAGGAGATAAAACACAGAGAGTAATGAGAAAAAAGCTAGCAAATGGGCAACATACCAAAACACCAACAACAGAGAAGAAAACGACATAGCAGAGGGTAATCTAGAAAATGCAAAACGTCAGCACCAGAAGGAGTAAAATGCACACCAGCCATAAATAAGAATAAGCAGAACAGAAACAATGCAAACACAGTCCAAAACACATAAGCTAATAAAAGGAAGGCAAAACACAAGGATTGGAGAGTTTTAAAATGTAAAAGGGTTTGTTTTTTAAAGAAAAGATAAGAAGTGTCTTTGGGGGTAGAGATATGCAAGTGGCTGGAGTTTTTGGAAGAGGCGACAACTGCTAGTTTTGGGAGACGCCTACGCTGCTTTCCATCTTTTGCTTTCAAGGGAGAGAACTATACGTGGGTGAGTCTTCATTCTGGATTTTTTTTTGGCTATCCCACGTTGGGTTCTTTTCCCAACTTCTTCTGTAGATTTTTTTTTCTTTTAAAGAACATTCATGTGCTCTTACTTCTCAATAGCCTGTAACTAAATTGTTATTTCTAGTTAAAGGAGTATTGAAGTCTTAATTCCATGGAATTGTGAGATCTAATTGTTTATATATGTCCTATATATTCATAAGTATTTAGTGTATATGATTATTTTAGGATTTATTAAATAAAAGGCCTACATTTGATAATCCTAGAATAGTTGACAGCTAATTAGAACTGCACATCCGTAATTGTGTGTTTGGACTAATAAAGTGGTCATTGATATAATTTTATCGCCTCGCAAGTGGTTTAATCTGTGTCGTGGGAATGAATAATCTAATATAAATGAACCCGATTGTGTGTTTGTTGGTTAGAACTGGGTCTCTCTAGATATTAATGTTGTCAGAACATTAAATCCTATTGGGCAATTTTCTGGGGTTATCTTTCGATTAGAGAAGTAATTAATGGGTGTCTATTAATTACCAAAAAATTAAGGAGAGATTGGTTATTTAGAGCGTTCGTCAATACCTATAACTAGTTTATTTATAAATATATGAGTTGATTTTTGCATCGATGATAAATTAACAAAATTAAGGTGGAAATATATCATTTGACTATAATCTTTCTCCCTTGTTGAGTTTCTTAAATTTATTTACATCTTTGTTCTTTTCTTTTTTTAATTGAATGATTGTTAACTTATTTTCATCAGTTAAGACCCCCCAGTTTTACTGTTTATTTTAGTAAAATAGGTAAATTCATCGTTCCCTGTGGAGACGATCCCTACTTACTTTATACTCGTATTTAGTGAATTAAAGTAATTTAATTTTATTGGTTTGACACCCACCAGTCGAGAATCTACTAACAATAGTGGAACGACATATGCATAATTGTACGAGTTGCACTTTGATGGCACAAGAAGGAGAGAATAGAGAAGATAGCATACCAAAATAGGTACAGCCACTATTGACTGAGTTTAGGGATATAATGCCTGAAGATATACCTAAGCCTTTACCACCAATGAGAGACATTCAACATAAGATAGACTTAGTTCCTGGGCCTAGTCTACCTAACTTACCACTTTACAGGATGAGTCCTAAGGAACACCAAATCTTACAGGAGCAAGTCGAGGACTTATTACGAAAGGGCTATATAAGAGAAAGCATAAGTCCATGTGCAATTCCAACGTTATTAGTTCCAAAGAAAGATGAGAGTTGGTGCATGTATTTTGACAGTCGAGCAATTAACAAGATCACAATACCATATTGATTTCCTGTTTGGAGGCTGCAAGATATTTTGGACCAATTAGAGGGGTCTAAGTTATTTTCAAAAATTGACCTTCGGAGTGGATGCCATCATATTCGAATTCGCCTTGGTGACGAATGGAAGACAAAAAACAAGAGAAGGGTTGTATGAGTGGTTAGTGATGCCTTTTGGTTTATCCAATGTGCCAAGTACATTTATGCAGCTAATGAATTAGGTACTAAAGCAGTTTACTCGCAAGTTTGTTGTAGTATACTTTGATGATATACTTATTTACAATCCCAATGAGTTAACGCCCTTGGAACATTTACGAGAGGCATTGACAGTCTTAAGGCAAAATAGGTTATTTATCAACTTTAAGAAATGCAGGTTTATGCAAGACAATCTAATTTTTTTTAGATTTGTCATAAGCAGTGATGGCATTAGAGTAGGTGCAAAAAAAGTAAAGGCAGTGAGAGATTGGCTTATTCCAAAGACAATGACTGACATCAAGAGCTTTCTTATACTAGTAGCCTTTTATAGAAGATTCATAAAAAACTTCAGTAATAGCACCACTGACCGAATGCACAAAGAAGGGAAGATTTGAATGGAAGTCAGAGCGAGAAGAGAGCTTCAATGCCTTAAAAGAGAAGTTGTGTTTTATTTTAGTACCGGCATTACCTAATTTTGATAAAGCGTTCGAGGTGGAACGCGATCCATCGAGTTTGGGGTTCGGAGCTGTATTGACTCAAGAAGGAAGACCTATAGAGTACTTTAGTGAGAAGCTAAGCAAAGTTAGAAGAAAGTGGTCTACATATGACCAAGAATTTTATACGGTGTATCACGCTCTTTTTTAGTGGCAACATTTTCTTTTACATCGAAAGGTCATCCTATATATCGATCATCAGTCCTTAAAGCATATCAATAATCAGAAGCATCTCAACTGAGTACATACCAGATGGGTTGCATTCATGCAAAAGTTCACGTTTGTATTGAAGCATAAGTCTGGGCATCTCAACAAAGTTGCAGATGCTTTAAGTAAAAAGAACCAACTGCTAGTAGTATTGCAGAATAAGATCACTGGGTTTGAAGAACTTAGAGAGTTGTATGCCGATGATGAAGATTTCAGGCAAATTTGGGAGCAATGAACAATCATTTTGACATCGATGAATTTATGATTCATGATGGATAGCTATTTCAAGAAAACAAGTTATGTATTCCTCATGATTCCCTTCAAGAACATGTTGTCAAAGAGTTACACGGTGGAGACCTTGGAGGAAATGTGGGAAGAGATAAGACTTTGGAGTTATTGGCAGAGCGATACTATTGGCTATAGATGCAACGTGACATTGGGAGGATTGTTGAAAGATGCCAAGTTTGCCAAGTAGCAAAGGGATCTCGCAAAACACTAGTTTATACATGCCACTACCTGTACTTAGACTATTTAGGAGGACTTGTCTGTGGATTTTGTATTGGGATTGCCACGCCCTCAACGTGGTAAGGATTCAATACTTGTGGTAGTTGATTGATTCTCTAAGATGACGTATTTTATCCTTTATACCAGAACTGCTGACGTCAGAAGTGGTTAAGGTACATGGAGTTCCTAAATCTATTACATCTTATCGTGATGTAAAGTTTATGAATACATTTTGGAAACATTTATGGTATCAATTTAACATAAAGCTCGACTTCATTATCGCATTTCACCCACAAATAGATAGACAAACAGAGGTAGTAAATAGAAATTTAGGCAACTTATTACGATGTTTATGTGGAGAGTGCCCAAAGCAGTAGGACTTGGTCTTACCGGAAGTTGAGTTTGCTCATAACAACATGCATAATCGTTCTACTGGAAAGTCTCCATTTGCTATTGTTTATGCGCAGGAGCCACGTCAGTCATTAGAGTTGGCAATTTTTACCTTCACTACCTAAAATTCACAATGATGCTGAGAAGATGGTTGAGCAAATGCAACATATCAGAGAAGAAGTTCGAGCTAATTTGGACGCTGTCAACGCTAAGTACAAGGCTAATTCTAACAAACATCGCTGACATAAGGTGTTCAAAGAAGGAATTCTAGTTATGGATTATTTGAGGAGAAATCAATTTCTTGGTATTTGCCCAAAACTAGACAATCGCAAATACAGTCACTTTTGGATTTCTTGAAAGATCAATGATAATGCATATGTACTGCAACTGTCAGATAATTGGAACATTTGCAATACTTTTAACGTGACGGACTTGTTCGAGTATCATAAAGACGAGTAGCTTTATCCAAATATTCCTCGAGGACGAGTCATTTCTCAAATGGGGGAGAATGATGTAGTGAAATGTTAAATATTACTTTAATTATAATTCCTATTTTGATTAGAATTTTATTTAAGGAATAATTTGTATTTATTAATTTTTTTTGTTAGGAGAGGTTTCATTATTAGATAAGGTTTTTACTATTTTAGGCCTAAGTATCTCATTACACAAGGGGCTTAGACCTCCCATATTGTCATGAAGTTTTTTACAATGAATAAAATTTCTCTTTGAAAATTCTTTTTAGTTTTTCTTTTGTTTCTGCTTTGCGTCATAATTTTTTTTATTTTTTCATAAAAACTTCTAGCATGGGGCTTTAATTTTAAACCTTTTCCATTCAACGTCACGTATAAGAATAATCAGGGTCATTAAGCATATAAAAATGAAGTAATATCATATACCAATAATTTATATCATAACTTTGGTGGGCAAAATAGTAGGTTGGTGCAATTTCGGTGGGCAAACACC
>JAOQMM010000004.1:3979505-4001539 GCA_027563515.1 Erythroxylum platyclados
CCTGAATAAAGATATTAAAGGAAATCAACAAAACCTAGCGAAGTATGTTCCAGATTGCGTGATCAAAGGTGGAGAAATTCAATATCAACTAAAAAAATTAAAGAGAATAAAATTGCACTCACTTAAATATATTTTAACAGGTGGATTATATCTTTTGAATTTACATTCTCCGTTAAATTATAATTTACAAATATACAGTTTAGCAACCATTTAAAATATATTAAGTACTAATTTCACAAAACTAATGTATCAGAATATTAGAGATTTAACTCTATCAAGTTCCCACATTTGAGGAGACACGAACTAGTCTCCAGAATCTTATTTTCTCACCATCTGTAATCATACTTTAAAACAGATTAAGGATAGAAATAATCAGTAATTAAAACTTAACGCAAATCGAACCCCTTTTAACATCAAGTTTCAGGGAGATTTGGAAGTGCACAAAATTCAGGAGACTCAGTGTGACTCTGTCCCTCTACCAGTTGAGCAATCAGTGAGGGCATTTATAGCCATTTTTACTACTATCAGCTATTTATGCATCAACACCATTTATTAACAATTCTTCATTTCCAGTTTTCCAGGATAATCATCTCAACTAGTAAGGCCTGACATAGGCAAGAGGAAACAGCCTGGGGAAAATTGAGTTCTTTGCATTAACAATCATGACACATAATCCATAACAGGGAATGTGAACGATCGCCAGGACAAAATACCTGCAAGATATCTAAAATCATCACAGTGTATTGGCGTCAGGATAATACAGCCAAAAATATGTTTTTATGCATACCACAAAGGAGCCCACGGTAAATCTAGCGCAAGAAATGGTTCTGGCAACCTGGAAGAGGTTCGCAATATACGTTATTAGCTTTTGAAACGAACACATCTTAACAGAAATGCTTACCATGTGAAAGCACAGGCGTGAATAACCCATTGGAAGACAACATAAAAGCAGCTCCACTGCACAAGGTACGCCATCCGAAACCATGGAAATGCCTAAAAGCAACACAAAAATGAAGGAATCGAAATACTTTTATCTATAGATACGTTGTGCTTCAATATGCTCTATCTGTTATTTGCTTATTCATCCATATAAACGCGATTATATGAATAATTAGGAGTAGGAAAGAAGCTTCCAATTCCACTTACAAGGTTGTTGAGAGCAGTGTCTATCAGAAGAAAAACTGCAATTAGAATGTGCAAGCAACCCATCAACTGGAAACCACATATCAACAAGTTAATTAGAAATCCTTTTGTTTATAGCAATTCATTCAATATATCAAGCATAAGCGACAATCCTGTAAATTTGTTTATAGATCACCACCAAACCAACATACTAAGAGGTTAGGAGACCCAACACAGAAGCAAAGCTATAGGCAGCTGGCGAAACATTGATTCTCACCAAATCAAGCTGAAGATGTGCGTTTGATCCAAAAGGCACTATAATGCACCAAAAACCAAGTTCTGTCAGGACCACTGCACCTGCACTAGTCTGTTACCAAAGGGAAAATTTTCATAAAACCAATGAACAGAAATTATAAGAAAACACAAAAGGAAACCTGAAAATTGTGGCATAGTTCCTTATGAAATTCAGGGCAATATGGCCCCCAAAGTTATACATTGGGCTAACCTGATATAAAATCTGCATAAGATACCCCCAAAATCCAGCTCTTTGTCGTGCAACCTCCTCAGTAGATGGACTTTGCAATTTGATGGTTGCCCTAGTTTCCTTTTCTCTGTAGGTTATGGAGGACAATATTCCAACCTCTTCCACATCTCTTTTCGTTACCCCATTTCCAAAAGAAGCTTGCGATGCAGAAAGGAAACATCCGTAAGTAGATATTACAGTGGCCAGCTGTGTGCACAGTTCCACCAGACTTCTTCAGCAAGCAAAAAGCACAAGTATATATATCTGTGGAAAACTAAATTGGTCCAAATAAACCAGGATATAATTAACAGGTTATGTAATAACTTTTGACTTACCCCGAAATATATCATAAGATACGTAACCAACGTAAACGTCCACCTGCAGACAAACAATATATCCAAATTTTGGAGATTTTACTCAACATTCTCAACCATAGTTTTAACATCAGATGAACGTAATTCTACCACATATGAAGTTCTCAGCAGAGGAGACCATAACTGGCAATCATTGTTAAAATCTTCATTTAAGCTATCCCCTAAGTGTATTACATGCATATATTTGTAAATTCAGTTCAAATTCCTAACATTATTGTCCATCTTTAGCAGCAGCTAATCCAATTGCATTACTTGACAGCAGGTTCCTGGAATACATGGTTAATATACTGATCAGAGAAAGAAACTTGTGACATGATCTTACTGGTTGTAGAAATAGAATGCAAAAGCTCTGTTGCATGTGAATTATGAATAGGACGAAGTGGTTTTGTTTTTGACACTTAAATTCAGCCGGTGGTCAATTCAAATATAATGGTTTTGTAAAGAACCCATCCTCATAAGTTTATGATTGTTTTAGTGAAAGTAGAACATAGAGCTTGTTAGAAATTGAATTATTGAAAGAAGTTCTAACATTTCGACATCACAATTCCGGTTAATAAAGAACAAGTAGTCTAGTCTTGTCTAATGGCAATACTAATAAAATTAGAATTTTAAAAGTTGCAAAAATTACCCTGACCAGTAATTATATTTTTTGTCAAATTCTAATTTTACCAAGTTTAGTATACAAGATTGACATATGTCAAAAAAATTCCAATCTTATTGAAAAAGAGAAGATTGCTATGTAACTGAAGTATATCAAAATTAAATTTTTCTGAGCATTGCAATTTTAGGGAACAAAAAGAAATCAGCTTCGGTTAAACCATAACAAATGTAACCTACTCATAGAACTAAAAGTGTTTTTTTTTTAATCCAAATTCCTTTAAGAAATAAAAATCAATATGTAATTGATAACTACTTTTCATAAAAACATGCTTCGAGAGAGGTGTAGTGTTCTCTTAGAATTTAGTAGGTCTCATATGACTCGGTGCTCTTTTCATGTGGGTCATATAGAAATAATCTTCTACTAATTAAAGGTAAGACTGCATATTACTGAATCTCTCTAAATTTTGTGTTTTAGCAAAATTTCTACTAAGTATTGTTATTGTTGTCTTAGCGCCTGCATGCTCTTTAAAACCTATTTGGTGGTTGTCGGCCTCACTCCTAAGTTCACATATCCTGATATATTGAGATACTTTTCTAGAGAAAAATGATCTGATTTTCCCTTGGAAATTGACGGGTATATGACCTTATTTTATTGTTATGATTCAAGATATTCATCTTATAGTTGCCTATAAATAGTCCCTATTTTAACTATCGGATGCATCAACTTCCAGTCCAAAGGATATGAAGGTCTTTAGAAAGAAAGTTGTTAGAAACATATAATTCTATAATCTACTTTGTGTGAGATTTTGAGTGTAATTTAAATGTTAAATCACATATTGCATATTACACCAAAATTATTACAGTGAAAATTCTTGTCTTTTTTTTTTACGTAGGCCAAGCAGGGTCGTTCTTAATGTTTTATAGGTCCCTTATACTTATTTTATCTCTTTTTGTTCTTTATGAATGTCAAGAGTAGAATCTTATAAAAAATAAAATGAGGCAAAATAAGGACAAATTAAGAGTGGATTCTGAATAGGTACCCTTCCTGTCCTTATCTAGGTTAGACCTGAGGTCAATCCGGATCACATAAAATTTCTATTTCATTTATCTACTTTATCGTGCCAAATTTTTAAATTTCCCTAAACCAATTATTATCATAGGGTACTCTCACTGCTAACAGCTATTTATTCTTAACATGCCCTATATCTCTGGCTGCAATCTCATAAAGGATAGGACTACGGGAGTCATGCAAGTAAAGGAAATAAGTTCATCGATGAGAAGCAAAAACAGCAGGCCCGATGATAATAAGAGCGCAAACCTGCACTTGCTAACGTAGGCCAATAGCCAAGACATTTTCTTAAGAACTTGACATCATATTATTCGAAATCAGGTGTCGGAGAGCAGATGAGATGGTCATTAAAGTCGTTGACTAGTAGGTCTGACCCATATTTAGGATCGAGTGTTGACATTGACAGAGCCTAATGGGGACAAATTAGTGGATATGGCCATGCGGGATTGTGTCTATTTCCAGTTGTTGTTAGGAACAGGACGGAGGGCGTTAGGCATCGAAACTGGCCAATCTAGTGTTTCCTATCTAGCAATTTTCCTTATTGCACTGATATTTAACTTATTACTACAACAGTCAATTGCTTTCCCAATAAAGGATATAAGACAAGGAAGCATTAGTGTAATAGTGGAGCCTGTGTCTTCTTCGATATTGGCATTTAATTTTCACTGGATCTGACCACTATTCTCTACCTGAAAAATGTGAAACTTAATAGTACTATAATATATACCATCGGTATATAGATTTTATATACAGAAAGCAAAACTATAACACGGAACTGCGAAACATACCATTGTTGTGATGAACAAAAATTTTAATCAAGGAATGAAGAAGGAAGAAATCTTACCCGGTATCGTCGACATAGAGGCTGGGACCCCAGTCCATAATATCCAAGGTCAATAACGCAGCCACTATCAGAAACGACATGAAACGAGTAAGGAGTAGCCATATTGGGCTCACATCTTTCCAGCAAGTGGTCCATAACTGCGACGAACTAACGTGATTGCTGGGAAAAGTTTCCATAAAACCGTCGATGTCCCGTCGACCCACGAGGAGGCTGTCGTAAAAGGTGTTGTCGTCACATTCTGTTACGAGTTCTTTTCTCCATAGCACCAACAAGGACCCAACGTAGGCCCCCACTACTATACCAAAACATATGAAATCGTACCAGTATATGAGCCCCACCATAGCTTTTTGACCAAAGAGTTGAGGACTAGGAAATGATTGTCTGTTTAGAACATATTTAGAGTTTGTTTGTAGGCTGAGAGATATTGGTGGGACTTAGACTAGTAGTCTTGACTGCTTGTTTTGGCACTTACTGCTCTTATGAAATTCTCTTGACTGAAGGTTTATTAAAGAAAGAATAAGGAGGGATTATACTCAAGCTGGCATGAAATATAAAAATTTGGTAGTAAAAAGAGGTGTCAGTAATTTGATGAGATCCATGTCATTTATTGTTTCAATAGCTTCACACCTACCCCATTACCAATGTTTTGTATAGTTCTTTCATCAGTCCTGTTATCGAAACTGTTATTATCTAATTTGTTTCAAGATCTTTTTGCAGGCTCCTTTGCAATGCGTGCTCTTGCTCTTCGTGCTTAGCTAGCACGTGCTTTCCCATTCCTATACTCTTATGACCAGGGGGTCTCCTTTTTCTTTCCACATCTCTCTCTGGAGATTCCAGTGTTCTAAAATTTCCTAAAGAGGATTTACTTCATCTCTGTTTCCTTTATCGGCCAACTGTGAAATTATACCCCTACAACATAATGTTTTGGAAAAAATAAAGGATAAACAAATACTGGAAGTAGTTTATGCCTCCCTATCTGGCATAAGCAAGCCAAGGTTCTATTGAGGATAAGCTACAAAATTAGGGGTAGCAGTGGGCCGGATCGGGCCCGGGCCTGGCTCGACCTGTCCTAAGGCTGCCCGACCTGAGCCCGAGCCCCACTGGACATGGGCGGCCCCGACCTGACTTATTAAATTTTTTAAAAATAATTTTCAAAATGATGAAGTTTTGTATTTAGATGTTGGGCCTCGATCTTCGAGTTAGGCCCAGGTTAATTTGCCATCCCTATATAAAATCTGTCATATATCTTATAAATCAGACATCCTCCCAAGTGATAAATTTTTAAACCCCTCAATAAAAGTTGTAGTTCATATTTTCAATTTCTCGTCTCCTAAATCTTGAATTAAGATTTTTGGTTGTACGGTCAATATTCACATTCCTAAGGATTTACAAACTAAACTTGTTCTATTTGCATAACAATATGCTTTTGTTGGCTATTCATATTTTTAGAAAGGATATCAATGTTTTCATCCTCAAAATCAGAAATTAAATGTGACCTTGGATGTTTTCTTTTTAAGGATTATTTAGAGGTAACTTTTAACACATTCCTATAATGAAGGAGATGAGTTTTTAGAGATAGAAGAAGTGAATGAAGGGCTTGAAAAAGTGGTCAACAAAATTTTAATAGCATTTATGAAGTTTTAATTCATTTTAACAATACATAGTTACTTACGTTAATACCATTAATTAAAGAATTAAGTCAAAATTTCAAGCCTCAAGTAATCTCAAATCCTATATTAGATAATTCTTAGTGATACAAATGTCATAACTAATGAGTCTCCTTTGAAAATTTAGCTCTAAAATATCCAAAAAGATTGAAATAAGAGTATTTAAAAATAAGATAAACTTGACCTTAGAGTCAATATCACGTGCCCAATCAACAATTTGTCTCTACTCATAAATTATGTAAATTGTATGCACTTAACAATAATCAAATTAAAAGATACCACCTTTCTTGGCAACATTGAATGGGAAAATCATTCAATTCATAAGAAAAAACATACCACCAATGAAGGAAATGAAGCTCTAATACAAAAAATGGACAATATGCATGAATTGTGATCTCCTGAAAATGCCACCAAAGAACTTACAACTTACATGGAAGAAGGGACAAAACAATATATTCATATCAATCACGATTCAAAAGAAGAATTAACTCACACGAAGCCACCTTCTGAGGAAAAGGAAATGCAAGCCAATGGAACAGAAAACCAAACTTAAACTCTTGACTCTATCAATGAGGAAACAAATCAAGCTGATTAGGTAGGGCAAGAGCAACAAAATCCTTCCATAGAAAAGGATGATCACACCTCTACTTAAAGAATGCATTTAGATCACACATCACAATTAAGACTACTTCTGTATGTCATTTACTTTTGTTTAATATGGACATGTTCAAGCATCTCAAGGAAAAACTATAATCACTAAGTCAAAATTAAAATAACATCCAAAATAAGACTCGAAAAATGTAAGTGATAACATATTCAAAAGTATCTAACTTTTAATTTTTTTCAATCCTGTGCCCAAATTTTTAAAAAATTTTAATTGGGTAACCAACCTTTTAAAATCTTAATAATTTAGTTCAAAAGGTTATCTTTGAAGATGTGGTATGTCTACTAAATGTCACGTGGATGTCCATCCATTAACCATATCAGCAAAAACTAGCATTTTGAACTGAATTGTTAAGATTTTAAAAGGTTGGTTACTCAATTGAAAATTTTAAAACTTAGACACTGAATTAAAAAAAACTCAAAAAGTTGAACACTTTAGGATTGATTATCCTAAATTGTAATGGAAACACAAAAAGTTCAAGACAAACGTAATAATGTAACTTTTCTCACATACAGCAATGTTGATGTCCCTAAATCTTATAAAAGCACTCTTTATGTTCTGTATTAGAAAGAAGCCATGGAACAAGAAATGCAAGCTTTATATGAGAATCAAACATGGTCTCTTGTTCCTAGCCTTAAAAATACTAACATAATTGGATGTAAATGGATTTTTAGGGTAAAATTCAAAGAGGATGGCTATATTTAAAGATATAAAGGGTCACACACAAGTGGAAGGATTAAATTATGAAGAGACGTATAGCCCAATTATAAAAGCCACTACCATTCGACTAGTGAGAGTAATAATAACAAACTTAAACTAGCAAATGAGATAGCTTGATGTCAAGAATGCTTTCTTTTATGGCCACTTAAAAGAAACATTATATATGGAACAACCTCCTAGATTTTAAGCTTTAAACTTATCAAAGTTTGTATGAAAACTAAACAAATCTTTTTACAGCCTCAAACAAGCACCATGGTCTTGGTTTAATAGAATATCTGAATTTTTAGTTCATCTTGTTTTATATGTACCAAAGTTAATCCATCTCCATTCATTCTACATAAACGTAATATTGTAGTGTTCATTCTTATTTCTATTGATGATATTATGCTTACAAGTAATAATGTTGTCTTCATTCACACTCTTATTAACCAACTCAGCTTAGAATTTACACTAGACTTTGGCTATTTACACTACTTCCTTAGCATCAAAGTGCAACATCATTCCAATGGTATCACTCTCTCACAATGTCTTATTTACATTGATGATATAGTGCTTACAAGTAATAATGTTGACTTCATTCACACTCTTATTAACCAACTCTGCTCAAAATTTACACTAAAAGACTTTAGCTATCTACACTACTTCCTTAGCATCAAAGTGCAACATCATTCCAATGGTATCACTCTCTCACAATGTCAGTATGCAAAGGATCTTCTTCATCTAGCCAAGCTATTAAATAGCTCACACTTCAACACTCCTATGGCACTCAAAATGCGACCATCTCCTCAAGACTTGTATACCATTGATGCAACTATGTACCACAGTCTGGTAGGAGCATTACATTATTTAACTTCTACTTGACCAGACATTGTTCAAGTTGTAAAAAGAGTATATTAAAAGCTCCAAAATCCAACAGTAAGTGAAATGAAAGTAGTAAAATGGATCCTTAAATATCTTAGGGAACATTGCCCTATGGAATCAAATTCTTAAATCAAAGCATATTATCTCTTTACGGTTTTTATGATTTTGATTGGGGATAATGCATGACTACATGACAAAGCACAACTCGTTACTATATCTATATCCGTACAAACTACATCTCCTGGTCTTCAAAGAAACAACAGATTGTCTCATGCTCTAGCTCAGAAGTGGAATATCAAGCATTAGCATCTACAATAGTAGAAATAGTTTGGATCAGTTTTCTTGACCATAACATTGACATAAAATTACATGAAGCACCACAACTTTTTTGTGATAATAAGAGTGTTTTACACATGACTATTAATCCAGTTTTCCATGCCCTCTTTAAGCACATTAAAATTAAATACCACTTTGTTCTGAAAAATGTAACTATAGGTGCCTTAACAACTCGACATGTTCCATCTTCTCATCAAATTGCAGACATATTCACCAAAACTTTATCCAAACTTTCATTCATAGATTTTCAAAGCAAGCTAAGAGTCCTCTCAATTGTTCCCTCCAGCTTGAAAAGGGTGATGAGAATAATGGGACAACGGTACATGCTATATATATAAAAATCAACGAGTATTTCTCTTCCTTTTACTTCTCCTAATTCTAAGCAGTAATTTGTCCCATTTTGTTGTATATTCAGCTATTTATACTCTATTGTATCTTCTGTACAACAAGGGAAATGAGAATTACATTTTCTCTTAAAATCCTTTTCAGTAATAATCTACAATGGCAAGTATTTATTCATTTCTTTAATCAAATAATCTCTAGTGTTCTGAAATTTGTTTATAAATTTCTATAAAATATTCAAGTGATAAATGCTAATCTTCAATATTTTAATACTACGACGACGCGTCATTAATCAGGTAAAAGAATCATCAATGTGGATCAGGATTACAGCTTCATGGACGTAGAAGTAAAGGAAATGTGAAAGTGATACAGGCAAGTGATAAACCTTATCTTTGGGTCATTTAATAAGCACAAAGGAATTAGCATTATTATTCTGGAAACGTACAGATTAAATTGTTGTGTACATGACGACAGCTGAGTTCCCACATTTGAACATGTGGTCGCCGCATCTTGTAAGTTGTAACTTAACTACCTTGCAGGATTGGGAAATCCTAGCATTCATAACCATTTTTACTACTACCAGTTCTATATGCAACTACACCATTTATTGAAGAGTGAAGATTCTTTATTCCAGTTTACATATATAGCTGGCCTCGTGCTACTGTCTAAATCAAAATAACTCTGTTGGTATATCAAATTAATTAAAAGGAAGCAAACGATGAAATTATTCACCCCACTTGCTCGACAATTGCAACCATACATTTTTTTTTGGGTTATTAATTCTTATGCGACTTCTAGAAAGAGCATGGAGATGCACATGCTTTGTTAGCTATTTGATTCTGTAATCTATAGTGTGAATGAACTGTAGCTTTTTTCGTTTTGATAAAAATTAACTTTTTCCCTTTACTCAAGACTCAACCAATTGTCACTAGAAAAGTATGATGAGCTCACATAATGAGATTCGGATTTATGTTTATTTGCATAGAACCTATCTAATCATTGATTGTCCCCCACCGAAAGAGCTCTTTACCTTCCTTCTTTGGGGATCGCAACGTTGCCATTGTTTCTTTCATGGGCAACACACAGTGGTTCCACTGAACCAAAAGACACAAAAAATGAAAATAAGATGGTAAGACCAAATTTCTGAAACCACAGACAAAAGACTGAAGGCTATAGCCTATATTTGAAACCTGGGGAGTTGAAAAGTTAACATGATACCAGATTACAAGGAAAATGCACATGGCAAGTGCTGGTAACAAGGCTTGGTTCAAGCTGAAGTAAATGCAAAATTTTACAGTGAAAGCAAATTAATAAATCATACAAAAGGATTAGTATTGGCTTTTTATAATTTCGTCCTCCAACTGTGACAAACTAGAAGTTCTAGACTCCGTAACTGTGATTCACCACCGTGAAGCCACCATCAACGATCAAGTTGTGACCACTAACATAAGCTGACTCATCGGAAGCCAGAAACAAGGCGGCCTCAGCCACATGCCTTGCTTTCAACACAATACCCTTCAAGTTGGCCAACGCACAACTGTTGGCTTCAACTTCATCAGGCTGCAAATTATAAGCCGCACAAGAAAGTGGAGTAGCAACACCGAAAGGAGATATCGAATTTACCCTAATCCCATATGCTCCAAGCTCGCTACAAGCTGTTTTGACCAGACCAACTAGAGCGTGCTTCGATGTAGTATAAGCATGTGGTCCAGTTCCACCAAGTGTCGATGCTACACTGGTTGTGCATATAATAGATCCTCGAATATTTTTAGCTACCATGGCTCGAGCTCCATGTTTGATCGTCGCTGCAACACCTCGAACATTGATTGCCATGGTGTTGTCGAACCCTTCAATATCTAATTCAAGGATTCCTGTTAATGGTCCTATGATTCCTGCGTTACTGAACAAAACATCAAGCTTCCCGTACTTCTCTAACGTGTAGCTCACAGTTTCTTCGACCTGTTTCTCGTCTCTTACGTCGCAGTGGCGATAGCTTGCTTTGTCTAGGCCTATTGACTCCACAACTCGGTGTCCTAGCTGGTCTTGAACATCGGCAGCCACGATATAGGCTCCATTTTCCGCGAACAATCTCACGGCTTCCTCTCCGATCCCGCTTGCCGCTCCGGTGACCAATGCAACCTTTCCTTCTAACCTGAAAGATCGCCGTGAAAAAAATCATTTTGAGAATGAAAAGAGAAGCAACCAGTGGCGATCTAGGCAGATCTATGAGGGTGTTGCGCGGAAGATAAAAGCTTACCTCGGCTGGGACATTTTGGTGGGAGAAGTCATTTACCTAATTCGTAGTCTTCCTTCCTTAAATGTCTTATTGGTGGTTCTTGGATCTGCTGTTTATATAGGCTTTTACGCCACATAAATACATTCAGAGGGACTGCACTTCGTAGAGCTCGAGATGAAATGTATTGCAAGTGCCATTGTGGTTGCATTGACTTGGTACAATAATTGAATATACTAGTAATTTTGGACCTCAATAAAACTCGACGTGATAATGACAAAATTAAATTATATATTCAGGTCAACTACTCCATTTTCAAAGCTTGTTACGCTTCTGATTCTAGATCAATAGTACTTCTCTCTGTTTTTAAAATGCTTGCAGACACGGAATTCAGTGCCTGCCTGCTTGTTTGAATATACTTGCATGCATGTTCAATTCATCTCCTCTTATTTTTAGTGAAAGTTCTAAGTTTCAAATATGTGGTCAGACCCATTATTGTTTGATGGAAGGAAATTATTAAACTACTAAAAGTCATCAGCCTTCAAAAATTGCTTGATAACACATTGAATTGGTGAAATTGGAAACATTGAAATTAGAAAGGGAAAAACAGGATGAGTGAATCAAAACTAAATTTGAATTTAATTTATAAATCTAATATTATTTTTAAATTTAATCTAATTTTACAACAATGAAATTGAATTTCAAATTAATTTCAATTTCGAATTAAATTTAGATTGATTTTGTTTTTTTTAGTAGACTCAAGTCCAAATCTAGGTAAATTGAGTTTTATCTCTTAAATTTGAACATTTTGGTGAAACATGGTGAGTGAATTGCAATTGCAATTTAAAAAATTCAAAATTCAAATTTTAAATCATTCTTAAAATAAATTTTTTAGCATTTAAGGACTAAATAAAATAATTGGCTCAATAAGAACAGCATATTATTACAATGTTAATATTATAACATATATAAATGAAAACCAAATCTTTTGAATACAGTTTTATTAAATGATTTACATTTTACTAATTCAAGCATAAGTTTTATTGACTTGAAACATATGATATTATTTAGGGTTAATGACAAAAAAAATCTCAAATTTTATTCAATTTTGTAATTATGGTCCGAACTTCATAACGTAATAATTTAATACTCAAATTTTCAATTTTTTTCAACTCTAACCCGACGTTAATGTCTCCGTTACTTTTGTTGGTGTGACTAGTCATGTGTTCTAGTAACTTTAACTATTAATACACGTCAGTCAAAATTAACACAAATAATAAAGATTAATGAAATAACGTCATTTAATCACATAACTAAAACGATGTTGTTTAAAAAAAGAAGTGAATTTTCTCGTGCCTACGACATTAGCGACAGAAATATAACAAATAAAAGGAGACTTGTTGCATAAAATATGAAATGTCAGGTAAGGTCCTCTTAGCTATCATTGATGGGCTGTTAGAGAACTAAGACATGAGCTATAATATGGACTACAAAAACGGGCTGTGTTTATGAATATCAATAATGTGCACTATATAGGATCAAGGAAGAGGTATTTCTTTCAGAACTCGATGTCAGGTTAATACTATGTTCACTTCCGCCTGCTCTCTTTAATCTACTCCCCTTCCAAGTTTTTTCTGAGGCATTAGTCTCATGCTTCCATGTTATTCTGCTTCTACACTCTCTCTAAATTTATCTTCTAAGCCATTGGTCCCAAATTGAGTGTTCTTTAGGAATGTTCGGGTTTCAGATCCTCTATAAAAGAACTTTCCCTCTTGCACTGGGTGGTATTTTTCTCTCGTCTTCAAACAAATTAATCATTACCAATATGTTGATGCATTTCTGATTGGGTTGATTTCATACTGAAGTTTTAAAAATGAAACAGAGAGCCTTGGATCCATAATGAGCTGTGGAAGGGTAGATCTCAGCTGTTGTTGAACAGTTGGTCAACCTCCTGATGGCAACGATACGATGACCTATGGAAGTTAATGTCTCCAAGACTTGCTTTGATCTATGTTGCTCTAAGGAAGGAGCAAGAAGGTGGCAGACACTGAAAGTTCCTCTGAAATGGCGTCTCGTTAGTATCTCTTTTCTTGCACACGCTATGAAGACTTAAAGTTGTAAGTTTGCATTGGTCAACGAGCCCAAGCGAACGAAATCTCCTACTAAATGTTCTCTTATAATAACAAAAGGTTTGGAAATTGCAGTCTGACACGTTTTCAACACCAAGATCTTTGAGCTTTGATATATAGTTAGCTAACACTTGTAGGGATGCTACTGTTCATTTTGTTTGAAATAATGGACAACTTTTTCAAAGATGGTAAATTTCCAATGGTTGATGGTAAAGAATCCTAGAAAGAGTTATAGACAAGGTCAAGATACTACAAGTTCTTTACAAGTTCTAATGAATTAGTTAGTTTCACTATAAGTTCATTAGAATTTAGATCAAATAACTCTCGTTTTATAAACACAAAAATTGCTAAAAAATACATTATCTGGAAGGATAAAGATATCAATGGTGGTCAACTTCTTCAATTTCACATTAAATGCGCGTTTTTCATTTAGCTTAGGGACAATATTATTGAACTCCAAAGTTGGCTATACAAGTTCTCTTACATACGATACTGCACAAAAGTATTCCCAATGTTATTAACAAAAAATAGATAAAAACTACTTCAAAGTCTTTTTCTTCCTTTTCTCAAAAGCTTAAATCACTTATTCTGAAAAAAAAAAAAAAAACTAGATGTGCTATTACTGTTTCAGAAACATTTCCCTGATTATGGAGTGTTTTGCAGTCCTGCAAGCACTTGTCTACAAGATTCTGTGACCCCCTAAGCATGGAGTCGACAGAGGAACTCCACATAGTGAAGGGTTACCATAAAAAATTGATGAATCGTTAAATCTTTGAAGACCTGCAGGAATTTTTCCTTCCAAAGCGTTGTAAGACAAGTTCAACTTCATCAAAGAAGTTAAAGAACCCAAGCTTTCAGGAATCAATCCAGAGAGATGATTGTGTGAGAAATCAAGTGTTTCCAGGTGACCTAAATTTCCTATCTTGTTAGTTATCTTTCCACTAAGTTGATTTCTTGACAAATTCAAGATTCGCAGTGCTGAAAGATTTGTTACTTCATCAGGGATCCCTCCACTGAAATTGTTTCCCGAAAGATCAATACTGTTTTTACTTGCCATAATTTGGTTATACTCAAAGATGCTTCCTTTCATGACAACCATCAATAGTTGCTCGAATACCTCACTGCTATTACCATATACTAATGCAGGCATACTTCCTATACAACTTGGAATAACCCCTGAGAATAGGTTGTGAGAAATATCAAGGATGTGAAGATGTGGAGGCTTGCATAAGAGCGGTGTGACTGCTCCGGTGAATGAGTTTGAGCCAACACGAAGCATGAAAAGGGATAAGAACTTTTCTCCTATCCATGAGGGTAGAGTGCCTGAAAATTTGTTCCCTTCAAGGTCTATGCTTGTTAGTCCCGAACAATTTTGCAATGAGACGGGGATTTCCCCAGAAAAGTAGTTATTACTTAATAGCAGGACACTGAGTGAAGGCAAGAGACCAAATGTACTGGGAATTTTACCATTTAAAGAATTGGCTGACACATCTATAGCCCATAACATAAAGAAATGATACCAACAATTAGGAAATTCTCCTGACAAGTGATTGCTTCTCAATGAAAGAATTTGAAGACCTTTCAAATCACACAACGATGATGGAATTCTAACATTAAGATGATTGCTAGAAAGACGCAACTTTTGTAGTCGAGGCATTAGAGCACCTAAGTCCTCAGGTATAGATCCTGAAAATAAGTTGTTTTGAAGGTAAACTTCTGTTGCATTGGTAGACCAAAGAGGAAGAGAGCCCTCAAAGTGATTAGAACTCAAATCCATTATATTTAAATTCGGAAACTCCAAATGAGTAGGCAACTCCCCCCTGATTTGGTTATTTGATAGAATCAAGTAAGTGATTTGAGAGGATAAATTCGAAAACCATCCCTCAGGTATGGTGTCTGAAATTCCAACATTTCTTAGGGTGACAGAGGTGAGTTCACTTTGGATTCGCAGCCACATGGGAAAGGAAGGACCTACTAGACAATTCTCTAGCTGAATTGATTTTAGCCTGAAAGGAGGAACCCACTTATTTGATACTTTGAACACTAAGGAGTTATGATTACCTATTGTAAGGCGAATATTCTGTAGTCTTCTCAGATTCATCAAGTGGACTTCTTGTAGAATACCTTGCCAAGAATTCATCATGAGATTTACATCAACTAGTTCTGAGAGTGTGCCAAAACTCTCTGGTATAGTTCCATTCATATTATTGTAAGAAAGGTCCAATCTTTTCAGGCATGACAACTTTCCTATTGATGTTGGAATAGAACCCCAAAATGAATTGCTAGAGAAGTCAAGAATTTGAAGATTCTTGAGCACTCCTAATGAATTAGGCAGTTCTCCTGATAACGAATTAGAACTTAAATCGAGTGACACTAAGCTATTCTCAAGATTATCTGAAAAACCTTTCAAAAACTTATCAATTCCACCACTTAAAATATTACCTGAAAGATCTAAGATCTTTATCTTACTTAGACTTCCAAATTCAATGGGTATTTGACCTTCAAGATTTAAGTTGGCAGATAAATCAAGGATTTCCAGAGACTTAAGTCTAGCAAATTCACCTGGAATGGAACCAGAAAAGAAATTCCAATTGAGATAGAGTTCTGTGAGGGCAGTAAGATTGAATAACCAGGGGGCCATTGCTGAATTGAAAGAGTTCTCTGAAAAATCAAGAACTGAGATTGAGGTAAAGTTAATGAAGGCTAGTGATTGTGGAAGTACTCCAAGTTCACAGAAATAGAGGTTCAGTTCTTCTAGCGAAGGAAGCTTATTTACAGCATGCAGCCAATCTGCTCCAACGTTGTTTAGTTTCACAAACCCCATATTTAGGTACCTCAAAGAAGAAAGGCCATGGAGCCAATGCAAATTATCTGAACGTAGCTCCCAAGTGCCTGAGATGCTGTAGGAACGTGCGTAGAGGTCGAGAGTCTGCAAACTTGAGAGGTTTCCTAGCTGAGAAGGGATCATTCCAGCAAAAGATGAGAAAGAAAGATTGAGATACCTCAAGTTCTTCAACCTGCCAAGGAACTCGGGAATTTCCACGCCTTGGAAATTGTTGAAGCTCAAGTCCAAATAGCTCAAATAGTCTAACTCGAGAAGAGAAGGGCTAATCTTACCACCCAAGCAGGACCTTTCATAAGCAGACTGATCACCAACTCCACCATTGATTAACTGGTAAGGATTTCTAAGGCTGAGCTGGATGATATAACCAGTTTGGTTATTGCATTTAATGCCAAACCATGTGCAGCAATCTTGACTTTCCCAAGAGGACAGCCTGCCTGAAGGATCAGTCAGCTCTTTTTTAATGGCAAGGAGAGCAATTCTCTCCTTGTCTATGCATCTGACAGACCCTTCAGCAGTACAAGGTTTAATGAGCAGTGAAAGTGAAGTGAGAAGAAACATGAGTAGTAGACAATGAAAACACACATGAAAAGCAGAACAGATGGATTGATGAGGATCCATGATCGGAAGGGAACTGAAGCTCCAGATGAACTTGGAATTATAAGATCGTGTGTATAAATACCAGTTGGCATAGAATGTGCTCACTGTGTTCTGACCATTATGTGTGTGTGCGTGTGTGTGTTAAATCAGTTCTGTCCATTACCAAGGTGGCATGCCCACTTGCTCTAAGCGGAAATTAGTTGAAAACAAAAGATAAGTTAAAATAATAATAGTAAGTCATAATAATTGGATGAAAATCCAAAGTCAACAATTGTGTCCGATGGGATATGGCCATGGGAACTCAGTGGAGTTAAGTTAATCTTCAGTCTCTTCTGCCCACTCAAGCACTTAGATATGACAAATACAATAATATGATGCAGAATTTTGAGTTCTTTAATATCAGGCCAGAAAATGAAAAGAGAACTCAGTATCCAAGTTCCTTTGGATAGAATCTTGTGGAATTTTTAAATAAGACATTTCACTAAGAAAAGAGCCAAACAAACAAAGTGCAGGTAAAAACCCTAATCAACCTCGAGCCTAACCAACTTACTTTTACATCGTGTAAAAGCAAGTACCACAGCATTTCTAAAGGCTGTTACAGTGTATACAAAAAGATTAATACAAGTTACTGTAATGCAGGAAAGCTCTTTTCTCCTCAAAACTCAAGTATCCCATCAACCTTAACATGTTTAATCTAAAATATCCTCAGAATAATAAAAGAATTATCTCAAAAGATTTTTTTCAAAAATCAAGTGAGAAAAAGATCTCCTAAGTGCCAAAGGGAAATAATCCACAACCCAAATTAAGGAAAGATGTGTTCTAACTAGATCTCCGACTTTTTATAAAAATAATTTTACCAAAAGATAAAATATTTTTTACTTATCAAGACACGTTTCTATATCTCTCCCTTGTCCTATTTTTTTAAGTGCACTCACTACTTCCATCACAGTTCTCTAATTTGGATCTAGCTTTCTTAATATTTCTTGGAACAAACAGGATAGAGATTTTGAAGTAAATGCCTTATATATTTTGCAATTGGGTGATTACTGTAGAAACGAGTTCCTAATCTAAATGCAATAGGAACATAAGGATCACAAAAGTTATAAGAAATCATAATGGATAAAACAAGGGAGTCAAACATAATTTTTTATATTTTATATTTTATATTATTTATTTGTAGTTGTATTTATTTTTATTTTTTTATTTCTATTACATCTATTATTTTTTTTGATTTTGAATTTCCTTATTCTTATTTATTCTATTGATTCTTTTTTAATATAATTATTGATTTATATTTTTTGAGTTTTTTTCTTCAAACAATTGTCAAAGTCTTTCTTTTTCTTTGAGCCTATCGAAAACAATTTTTTTACTAGTTAGAGATATAACTATGTATTACTTACAGACAAGTGATTGCTAGCAACTTGCCAATACTTTCCTGGACAAACATAGTATGGTTTACTCACCATCAACATCAAGCATCTATAACCCTTTTGCCTTGCTATGTTAAAAAAGCTCCTTACTGTTGACAAGATTGCAAGATTCACACATCTTGCTAATTGGTGTACTCTCTGCATAAGAGATGAGCAGACTTCAGAGCACCTCTTGTTTAAGTGCAATTTTGTCATTAATACTTAGAAAGCATTGATGTAGAAGTGCCTAATTAGTGAATTTCTAGAGAACTTAAGCCAAATTAAGTTGTGGTGTACTGATCTAAGATTCCAAAACCAAACCATCACATGGTGTTTTTGTATCGCTCTATCTTTCCTGGTTATAGCTGTATGCTATAAGAGGAACAACAAAATCTTTGGTGACAAATGCCTTTCTATTAAGCACTTTAATACATCTCGAATGCAACTAATATGATCTCACATTAGCATTCATATGAATAAGGATTTGGACTTGCAATTTCTCAGTACTACTTGGAGAGTGTAACACTTTTCTCCACTTGTAACTCTTAAGCTTATAATGGTTCGGTTGTAAGTTTATTATTGCTCTATCTCTCTTGTGATTTACAAGTTGTTTATACTATTACTGATTATCTTTGATTGCCTTTTATGGCTCAATTTAATTCAAGTTTTCTAAAAAAATGTGGAAATAATTTGAAAATAAAATTTAAGATCATTAGAGTGCATTATTTGGATTTTATCCCTGCTTTACTTATAACCTTATTCCATACTTCTTTAACGACTTGTTTGTTAACCTTGTTTCTTGAGTTGTTTCAAGTATGCAAAACCTTTGTACCTTTAGTATAAAGGTCAAACTAAATAAAATGAACATAATAAACACTTGATCTTCATGCCATTCCAAGCTAAGCTTTGACCACTAATGCATCAATCATCATCATACAACTTCAACATCTCTAAGTGATCAATAAGTATGCTCAACACATCTAGGTGAGATTTAAGGAAATTTAGTGCTATCATCCAAATCAATATTAGGGTCAAAAAATTATCCCTTTTTGATGGTGATAAACTAAATGTATCTAAGCATGAATCACATGAGCAATATAAACATGAGTGAGTCAAACAAATAAGAAAAAATAATCACGCCACCAAATATTTACAAGGAATATAAGAATAAAATGTTAAGCAATACATATGAGTTTCAAGCACTTAACCACTTTAACAAAACCATAAAGAGAGCAATCAACTTGAGAATGTAAGACTAGCATAAGGTCACAACACCATCATAAAAGCACATATATGCATGCATATAGGTATATGCACTTATTTCTCCCTTTTGGCATCATAAAAAACAAAACACAACTCCAGAATAGTAAAATATAGAGCTGCAATAACAAAGGACAAGTTATCAATGGCTAACACACGCCCACTTAGTATTCACGACACATAAGTCACAATCCAAAAAAATAGTTCAACCACTAACAGACTAGAGTAGCTATAAGCATGCATAAGAAATTAGCTTAGAAACATGGAAACCAAATTAGCAAGAGTCGTCAAAATATAAAATAGAACAAGGTTAACAATAAGAAAGCATGGGGTAAGGTTAACAATAAGAAAGCATGGGGTAGGCTCTTAAGGTTCGGCTAAGATATGCTAGCTGTAAATTTGCTAAGTTTATTGATAGGAGGATTGTATTTCTTGTTGAGTTTCTCCATCTGTCCACGCACTAGCTTGGTCAAGTTAGAGGTCTGCCTTCCCTGCCTCTGTACCAACTTAAATATTACCTTTGTGGTTGGTGAAGTTGATGTTGCTGGCTATGTATTCTAAAAAAACAGGCTCTGAGTATGCTCATATGTGTTTATTTCAATTTTATTGGTATCTTAGCAAGTTTTATATTTTAACCTACAGTCCTAAATGGACTCAGAAATCATGACTATCATGTCCCAGTACATGCCATTTGATAGCATCACAAACATGAAGTTCCAAGAGAATCCCAACCATTACGACAAGGCTTAGATACCATATGAGCTAATAAACAAACTTTCTTACGTTGATTGCCCAACTTTGATATCCAATGTGTTTATCATATGAATCTGTGATGTTTTACCATTTGTAGAAACAAGACCTTAAGCTTTGCTTTGAGGGAACTATTTGTGATCCTACTGCTTGTACATTTCCTTATAAATGACAACTCTTATACTAAAAGCAGAGAGGTTCACTTCATCTCCTCCTGTATATACCCTTATTCAATAAGTACAATGAAACTGCATATAAGAAAAAAGCTTTAACAAGAAAAAAGGTCAGTTTCTTCTTTCCTTGTCATTGTAGGCACTAGATAAGTATATACTCTTTCTTTTTTGGTAGTGTAGATGACTTATGCTTGAGATGTAAAATGTAGTCTGGAGGAGCAGTATGAATAAAACAACAAAGGGATAAATGATATTTTTTTTCAAAAAGTAATTAATTTCATTAAATAAAATATATACAGTCTAGAGGTACAAATGATCTAGATTACAAAGTATTATGGTTCCCATTAATCATCTTCATCATGATATCTAAGGGAGACTTAAGAAAAACAAAAAACTAGTATTACTTTGATCCTCATCTTCTCTTCATGCTAGTAGACAAGTTTATTGCTATTCCTCCTACTAACCTGACCAATCTGTAATAAAGAAAAATGTCCTGAAGAACCATCTTTATGCTTCTACTTTTTTGTTTAAAAAGTTTGCAATTTCTCTCTTTCTAGATGTTATACATCAATGTTGCCCAACTTATCGTAATTGCCTTAAAATCTGTTGTGTTCTGCACTCTAAGTTTCCCCCAGCCAAGCAATAGTTTCACTCTAAAAGTCCACTGATCTGCCTATGTTGAGTAGCCAAATGAGATTGTTACTTTTAGAAATGTTATTATTCCAATCATTAACCCCTTTATCGGAAGTTAATTCCAAATAGTAACTTGCAATGACATATAAGCAAAGTTTTAAAAATTGGACTGAATATCAAACCGGTCAAAAAAAGGTTTAGGTTTAAAGGTTTAACCGGTATTAAACCGCTATAAAACAAGTATATAATAAATAAAATTATGTGAGAAATATAATTTATTAGTTAGATTGTATGAGAGACTTGAAAAAAAATTCATTGAAATGTCAAAAATATAAGAAAAGTCTTTTAAAGCTAATAAAAAATTAAAGAAAGAAGTATATTTAGTCTTGGGAGAGAGGAAGTTTACGAATTGCCTAATTAATACATGAGCAAATTCTAAAAAAAACCAAAAAATAATAACATTTAGTTCAACAAACATCAACAATTCTATCTCTCTATCTCTTAGCTCTCTTCATCTTTTTAATCGGCATTCATAGCTATTGTTATTATTTTCTCTTTTTTTGTATTATTCATTTTTCATAATTTCGATTATTTACTATTAAGTTGTATAGAGTATGGTTATGGGTATCGTTCCATACCGGCCAGAAAACAGAATGGTACCGAGTATAATGGTACCAGCCATAGGTATCGACCGGTACCGGGTGTTTTCTCTTGGTACCAATCGAATACCGGCCGGTACTATAAGGTTTAGAAAACTCAGGGACTTATTAGCAAATTTCAAAAAAATTTAATCCTTACACCTCACACCCCCCCACCCCCGCGCGCGGTCCGCGCGCCGACGTCGAGATAGAGCGAGTCGCGCGGGAACACCTTGGTGCGCTCG
>JAOQMM010000004.1:4015990-4032272 GCA_027563515.1 Erythroxylum platyclados
AAACATTCCAAGAATTACAAAACATGCTTCACTGCAATAGAAATAACCCAATTTCAAACTCACGTGATCGATCTGTCACATAAAGTTAGACAAGACATTCACATTGATCAATCAAGCTCGTATAAGCGCCAAGTATTATTTCCTCAATTTTCAATCAAAAACAAATCATGGCAAAATCGTAACAGAGAATGTGAACAACAATACATTGACAGCAAATGTCAAAACATAGAGCATAAATCAGAAGATAGCACACAAAACATTCCAAGAATTACAAAACATGCTTCACTGCAATAGAAATAACCCAATTTCAAACTCACGTGATCGATCTGTCTTGTAGCTGGAGTAACCTTTCCCTCAACAGCCTTAGTCAGATCATTATAGTAGCTCTCAGGCACCGTGGACTTCTTCTTAGCAGCCCCAGAAAGGGAAAACCAAACTTTTGGCCTTAGTACAGGCGGTATTCCCTTCCTAATAAGCCTCCTCAAAGTGATCGTATTAGCTAAAGTAGACAATTTGAGGGAGGATTTCAAGGCAATCCCTTCAGTAATTGAAGAAACTTGTGGCTGCAAGTACCAATTTGCACCTTTGCTGGCCTCTAATGTCCACCAAACCCGGCCCTGTTGCCTCACCTTCTCCCTCACCTCATTCAACACATTAACGTCATCTACATTTCCTTCTACAGTGAACCCATAAAGGTCCTGGAATTTGACCGTTAAATTTGCTCTCCTTGAGTGGATACTAGGCCTCAAAATCGGGATATGAGGCTGGAAATCTAAGGATATTTCCCTTTTGTTATGTGTAGGGTACATATCTAGTTCTTTTTGCCAGCAGATTTTCCGTGACAGATCAAGAGAGGTAGGAAAGGCGAAAGAAGGTAACCAAGAGAAAAAAGGTTATTGTTTAATTATTGGAAAAGGCCAAAGGTTGAAAAACCTTGAAATGGTCAATTTCTGAAGCTTCAAAAGCTTGGAATTGAGATGGCTTCAAATGGGTATTTAACTATTAAACATTAGAAGACACACATAGAACAAAATTTCTCTAAGCACCTGAAAATAGCACATTCGGAAATGGGTATGGTCCCTTTTCTGCCATTTAGAAAAGACTGGAGCTCTAATCTCAGAAATGAAAATTAAAACATGAAAGAGACTAATAGAGAAAAAAAAATCATATAAACCTTTTACCTCAAACTTTATCAGAAGAGAAGATAATGAGAGAAACCTGGTCACCCAGAGAGGGGAAAGTTTTATTTACAGGTTCAAAGAGAAGAAAGGATGCAAGAAAAGCTAAACCAAGAAGACAGATCTTCTCAGTAATGCATTCAGAGAAAGAGGAGGAGGAGAAAATGAGAAACAGAGAAAAGGACTGGGTCTTCGGGTTATCTCTATGAAAAAGTTCTTCACTTGAAAGAGAAAAATGGTGACAAGAAAAGAGAGGCAATAATGAAGGCGAATTTGAAAGCATAAAAAAGAAGCTTTGTAGTTATGGAGGACACAACGAGAGAGAATAGGTGGCCTGAGGTGGGCTTGTCTTCGTGGGAAAGATAAAAATGGAGTTGATAAACTGGAAAAAGAACCAGAAAGGACTGAAGTGCAAAATGAATTTTGTTTTGGAATTTATCTTACAATTTCCGTTAAATCCCTTCCTCAAAAAACAATTTTCGATTTTGTCTCGAACGTTAGTGGACCCTCTTGTTTTGGTTTAATTTTGGCAACAAGAACGTTAGAGGACTTCCTAATACAGGTCTCGCGTATGTCAAAAGAAGGTAGGCAGAATGGTCTCCATTGGCTAGTGCTGGAATGACTAAAATACCCTGTTCAGTTGTAACTTTGTGTTTTTAGTTGAGAAACGACATGTAGAAGTTTGAAAAACAAAACAAACAGAAATTAATAAGTTCATGAAAAGTAACAGTGAATTAAAATAATAACAAAGTCCCTTTTAAAGGTATTTCAATCGACAGCGAAAAACTCTCCAAACCAATTTTGAATTCTTAAAGTTAGGGATTAGAATCACAGATTGAATATATTTTTGGAGATTTTCTCTTTAATGTTGCGTTTGTTAATGAAGAGGCCAGAATAAAGAAATTCATAACGAAAAAGATAATTTTTCTTGTCTATATAGTTGGCAATGGATTCATCGTGTTGGCTTTTAATGTGATAGATTCATTTACAGCCAACAATATTTTGTGTTCATTGTGAGTTTATTCAAAAGAAGTGCACCGAACTCTTCAGTCATGACTTGTTGACGTACAGGGTGGTTAAGGGCTTATTTAAATAAGGATGGTTCAACATTAGCTGGTTGAGCTACAAGACAGGAATTTCCGCTGATTGGATTGTTTGTCTTGGATAAATGCTCTATAATGGAGAAGCAAAAAGGATCACAAGGTCTTTTAAGACAAGTTTTGCTATGCTACTACACTTTATATGGAGGATGAGAAAAAGATATTTAGAAAAGTGAATCAATACAACAAATACATTTGGATGGATTTCTATCTCAAGCTTACAATGAAAATTATGGCAATTCCTCGTCAACAACTCATTTCTAACTGAATCAGGCAACAAATTAGAATATAGTTAATGCAGCTCAAGTGTTCTCGGATTAGTAGTTAACTGGTTCTGTACTTACTTCAATTGTTGGAGATGACTTTCACTTCTCTTTATAATTTCCACCATTTTGAATGAATATATTATTTATTTTCCAAAAAAAAATCGGATGGAGTAATAGTGATAAGAAGGTTAATAATTTTCTCAAGTTTGGTAACATTATTGCATAGGTAGGTGCTATAAGGAGTAGTAGGGGTAAGAAGGTTAAGAATTTCATAGATTTGAGTTAAGTGTGGGTGTAAACTCTAATAAAAAAGGAGGATGACTACATACTTATATTGCTGAGGGAGCATCCTATGGTAAATTTACTGTATAGGAGTCTAGTGAGGGTCCAGGAAAAGATATGCATAATGAGTAAGTGAGACATATGGTTCAAACTTAGATTTAAGTTTGTGTGATGCATAAGGGCAAAGCCATGGGTAGCAGAGACAATCAAATATTTTCTCAAAAATTTTGAGTTAAGCCAGATGCATCAATAGACTTCAAAAACATTGTGTTGTTTGTAGAATAAACTAAAAAATTAATAATAGCCTCATATCTTCTATTTGTCCAACTATCACGTATGATTGAACACCCAAAAGTAGCTCAAGTCATTCTTCTTTCATCCAAATAACTTTTAATCTCATAAATAGAGTTGCTTAAAAGTTTACCTTTATAGTCATCAATTGAATCATGGACCATAAGAGACAATAGTGTCTACCATACGCTGATAATAATAAGACTGAAAAGCATTAAATGCTATATTTAAATCATACCACCATCTAGCCATTGCGATATATACATTATGAGTCACTTCTCTAGATTGTAAGGGGCTATGGATTAAAGGTTGAGATCTAGGAGTTGTTCGTGGTATAAACAAATTAGAGACTTGTCTTCTTTTTTTCTAACATCAGGTGCAACATTCCTTTCTTGTTGGGTAAGAATACTATTACCTTCACCATTTCCACTATCACCCTGAACACCAACAAAAAAACTTCCACTGCTAATTTTGTAATTCAATCTTTGTCTTCTATTTTTCTCATATTGATACTTTTCAAGCAAAGTCTTCACTTGTCATTTCACATCATGACCAACTTTTTTACAAGGTTTCACATCACCTTTGACCCCAGTTAAATGCTTCTTTAATTTGATGATTCCTCCACCCTTTTAGTGTTTGTTACAAAACAAACAAAAAGTATGCTTCTTTATTCTAGAAACCAATCCAACATGAGCTTAAGTTGGATCATTGAGTCTTCTTAAAATGGTTGAATTATCAGGAGTACTTAAACTTCCTTCCATTTATCTGTAAAAATAAATGAAGAGGTGCTAAAATTAAATTAATAAATTCACATACTATTTTTACCATGTATTTAACTACTTATGAGATAAGATGATAAATGTGCATGTACTGCTCATAAGATAAGATTAATATTTGTAATTTTATTTCCTGACAACAATAAACAATATAAAATGCAAACACTTAATTTTCTTAACTTATCTATCTCATTGAATAGATCCAATCAAATCTCGATTACATATATTAAATGATTTAATTATATAGTAAATCTTATATTTAAAGGATTAATCATATGTTAAATACTTTTTATATAAAAACAATAATTAGTAAATTGTATGTTTCATATAAATTAATTAACAAATTAGCAACTTAATGCATTAATTTTGATCTCATTTTTATGATTATTAAAATAACAAATAATATGACATATTCTTGAATTATACACAATTTACAAATTACAAATTCACAATACTTAAATATTCTTCCATAATTCATACACAATATGATTTTAATCTCATTTTTTCATAAATTCACAATGCCTAATTGTTATTGAAGTTGAACCAACTCATACATACAATTCTAACTTTTAAACCCAAATTTTCCAATGTATATTTTATAAACCATTCGCAAAATATACATTATATAACCAAACAATGTAATTGCAATTCAGAGCAAAAGCGAGCAACTCAAAACAAACTAAAAAAAATAGAAATTGCAATCAAGGTTGGTTGGGTCAGGTTGGTCAAGATCTGGAAAATGAAAATCTTGATTTCTACAATCTTTCCAGGCGAGCAACACAGTGAATGGCGATGATGGACTGGAGCCTAGAGCAGCGGTGAATGGCGATGGTGGACTGGAGCCTAGAGTAGCGGTGAATGACGATGGTGGAGTGGTGTAGATAGCTGCGGATGGGTGGAGATTGGAGAGATCAAGCTTGGGCAGGAGGTCTAATTAGAGGTGGAGGGCAACGTGCAGCGTTAGGCAGGTTTGACGGTGGAGCATGCGTGGTACAATGGCAATGGCTATAGGAGGTGGCATGGTAGTAGTGGATGGCTGGCGATAGTGAACGTTGGAGGGAGGGAGAATAGATAATGAAAATGGGTAGAGAGGGGAGAGAGAGATGAAAATGGGTGGTCTGACTGTGTGCATGGGTTGTTTAAAACTTTATGATATTGGCCAATATTTGCTCGATATTTCAAATATCTACCAGCACTAGATGAAAAATTCGATACTGACTGATACCGGCGGCCAATATCGAACACATCAATTTTGTACTATTTTTTGACTGATACGATAGCTTCATGTTGGTATGGTACTAAATCTATATTTCTAGAATATCTAGTTTGTATCTTTTTGTAACAAGTCCCATTATTAATATTAGTTATTGTGACCAGTGAAAGAAAATAATCAAAGAAATAAGAAAATGATTAAAAAGACTTCTAAATTCGCGTATTGTATTGTGTGTGACTGTTGCATAGGCACAAGTAATTTTAAAGGTATTTTTTTGGAATGTAAGAAAACATGATGTATTTATTTTGAAGTGCTTTTATTTAATTTTAAAGGTAGAAATTATTATTTACGACTCTGTACATAAGAATATAATTGTGAAGTGTTTTAAGAAATTGAGAATATTGTTTAACATTTTTGGATAAATACGGTATAAAATATGAAAATGATCTATGTTGTGTTCTTTTTTGAAAATTAAAGCTGAACACTTGAGTTGAAAATATGAGCGTATTGATGTTATAGATGTGCTTTTATAAAAGAGATTATATGGGACACAATTGAGTAATAAATCGTGTCCAAATGTGCATAGAAATGTTACAATCTATGACTCATCAATATAGACGTGATTGAACTTAATTCATATTTTTAAAAGGTATAATAAAATTTACAATTTTTTCATAAAATTTAAATTTGATATAAACTTTAGGATTTATTATAACTATAATTAAATTAAATTTAGTAAAAGATAAAATGTACAAGTAAAATTTACAATTAATTACAATTATATAAACCTATTTTATAAAGAGAAACTTTGTTTTTTTATTAAGCATTTTTGGTGATATATGTGGCCATGAAATTATTTATTTGTTTCGTACATGCTTCTGCAATGTTCTGTCATGTACTGTTACATGAGTGGTTATAACCTGTGAGTGAAACAGACCCGTGAGGCTCACGTCATTCGGCATGAAAGTGGTTCCTGATCTTTTCAGTATTAGTTAAACCCCCTTAAATTTGATATTGCTGACATTATTAAGGCGTCTTTTGGGTAGCTCAGTGATATTAGAACTAGCTACTTATTTTTTATGTCGTGATTTTGAATACCCAAAAATACAATTTGAGATGTCAGCTATCTTCAATCTCTTGGGGTTGATATTCGGCACGTGCCAATCCTTCAGAGATTGACAGTCAAAATGTGAAGGGCCCTATAAATAGTTGATATTATCGTTACCCTTAAGGCGTCTTTTAAATAGTTCACTTAAACTTGGATTAAGTGCCCTGCACAACGAAGATTTTGGTCCTATCAGCATGTTATAAGCCCCTTTCCTTCTTCCTCCAGGATGCCAACTCAGAACAAGTAATCATGTGACAACATCGCACGCCACGATTGTTTTAAACATGCAAGTCCCATTCCCTAAAAGTCAAGTTACAGTTTGGAGCAGCTAAGTTATGGTACAACGTTAATGTCACTAAACTGCCAATTTATAGAATAAGATTGGAATATTGGGATATTGAAATCCTGTTGGTCCAATGTTCTGGGTTAACTAACTTTGGTCCAAGCAAGGCAAGCTGGTCTAAGGATTATTTATTTGAATTTCGTCTTTAAAGATTTTTGAAAAATATGGCCAAAGCTCATCATTATTCAAACAGACAAGAAACCTTTGAAATGGAAGAGTGGGGCCTGGAAGGTGTTGAACGGTCAAAAAGTTGGAAAGTGAAAGAGAGAATATTATAAAACACACATAAATGTTTGGGCTCTTATGTTGACTGTCATCGAAACACCACCACCACCACCATCACCGCCAAATCAAATCAATACATCGCTCCGAAGAAAGCTACATCAAATTACTTTTGTTCTGTTGCGTCTCTCTCTCTCTCTCTCTCTCTCACGCTCAGATAAACCAAACCCAATTCGTACAGCATCATCGAAGCAAAGATCAGAACTTGTTTCAACTCAAAGATCCAAACTTGGACCGGGTCATGAATCCGCCACGCTACGCCGGATTTCTTACTTGATCTGTGAGTTTTTTTACCTTGCAAATATTGTTTCTTTTTCTTTGGGTATTTTTTGATGGGTTCTGTTGGCTGGGTTTGCGTGTTATTAAGTTGTGGTTTTAAGTGCTTCGTTGTGGGATCAAGTTAGTGTTTCTCGATATGCTTTGCTTTCTGGTCGATCTCTGTGTTCAAGATCGTTCCTTTCTTGCTCTAAGCTGTCGGTGCCCTTGAAAAATTTTTTCGTCTTTCTTGTTCGCTGTTTTCTGTTTCCCTGAGCTTTGGTTTTTCTCTAATCAGTTTTTGAAATATTGTCTTTTAACTTGGAACCTTTATTATGTTCTTACCTGCTCAGAAGCCAAAACCCATTTGTCTTGAAGAAGAAAAGCTTCAACTTTCGTGTCTTGTGCATTTTTTCTTCTTATAGCCCATTAAAGGTTGGGAAAAACTGAGTCCAACTGGGAGACAGTTGAGCCGTACAGTTACGTGATTCCCTGCTATAACTTCTCTGGTTCTTTGATCTTCAAGCTTTTTTTATAATGCTTGTGTTAATCAGAAGGTTTTCTAGTTGCTTGTTTGTGGATATCGTCTTGGGCAGAAACAAGGCCTTCATTACCGTAATAGGGTGGATGCTTTTTTACGCATAAAGAGCCAAAATATTGTTGAATTATCAAATTTTAATCAGATTAATTACAAAAGATGCCAATATCGTATTTCCAAATATAGATCCAAAGGAAACATATACGTGGGTTTCTTCTAATTGACGGTTGTTCGTACGAAGTTACATTCTCGTGTTAGCTTGAGAGCTGCACTTACTTGAAAAAGGGACCGCATAACTGTTGAATAATTGTGTACATTTTTATCTATTTCTTTGTTGTTTATCCATCGTCTTCCCTTGTTGTGCTTTTTTTTTTTTTGATAGGAGGCGATAATTTCAATCTGTTCTGTGCAGGTAATTATTACTATTTTTGGTTACTCTGTCGGAGGCGTAATTGTAAGGGAATCTCATTGCTATAACTTTAAAGCAAATGGCTTCTGTAAGTGTTATACCCACGTCTGGATTTCGAGATCCAAATGGAAATGCAGCTGGTGTTGATAGATTGCCTGAGGAGATGAATGACATGAAAATTAGGGAGGAGAAGGTAATCTTGGTCATTATTCTTGAAGTCAATTTGAAATATGGATGTGATAAGATAGAACAAAGTTAAATTTGAATTACGATTGACAATTCTAAAGATTTATTATTGACGAGCCACTGCAATTACACCTATTAAAGCAACTAAAAGAATTATTGAAATGAACTCCATTGGAATTAAAAAATCTAATTTTCTGTTTCTCTCAGTGATTTTTGTTTAATTGTTTGCTGTCATCATCATTTAACATGAGCGATGTTCAATCATGTTTAGGAAGTGGAAGCAAGTTACGTTGATGGCAATGGAACAGAGACGGGCCACATAATTGTGACTACAATTGGTGGTAAAAATGGCCAGCCTAAACAGGTCATTCCTAATAGATGTTTACTTAATTGTGTAGATTTTATGATTGCTCTTTGTTTCCATGATATGACTTTTTTTTATCCTTACAGACTATAAGCTATATGGCTGAGCGTGTTGTTGGGCAGGGATCTTTTGGTGTTGTGTTCCAGGTAATTTGTGAAGTCTAATGCTTGTGTTATTTTGCATGCTTTTGGGGACTGGTTTGAGTCACCATTTTAAGTTGAAACTTGGACAAAACCACTAACTTTACTTTTTATGATCTAATTGTCATATTTAGGCTAAGTGCTTAGAGACTGGTGAATCTGTTGCTATAAAAAAGGTTCTACAAGATAAGCGATACAAGAATCGAGAGTTGCAGACTATGCGACTCCTAGACCACCCCAATATAGTTTCATTAAAACATTGTTTCTTCTCAACAACGGAAAAAGATGACCTTTATCTTAATTTAGTACTCGAGTATGTCCCTGAGACCATGCACCGGGTGATCAAACACTACAATAAGATGAGCCACAGGATGCCGCTGATATATGCGAAACTTTACTTTTACCAGGTAAGCAATATTCATGTAATTTTTCTTTTTTATTTGGGAGAAATTTTGTATATTAGGTAATTTATATACTGTTAATCTTATCTATGATTTATAGCATAGGTTTCAACATTTGATCTTATCATTTTCTTTGGCTATCAAGGCCCTAATGTTATATAATCTTGTTAATGGACCTCAACTGAGCTTCCTATTTCCTTAATTCCCTGCAGATTTGTAGAGCTCTAGCTTACATTCACAACAGCATTGGTGTATGCCATAGGGACATAAAACCTCAAAATTTACTGGTATGTTGACGAGGCATTGAGGTTTCTAGAAGATGAATTTGTGACTTGCTGTTTGTAGAACTAACCAGCTTTATGTTCCCTTCACTAAATTCTTTGAATATTTGATACTATCTCCTTAATGTGAAGTTTTTATTCTCTTTGTAATAGGTCAATCCACATACTCACCAGGTGAAACTATGTGACTTTGGAAGTGCAAAAGTTCTGGTTTGTATATCCGCATCCTAGATGTACTTCCATGTTTCACTTATCACATCTAGTCGTATATTATGCTGATTGTGCTAAACATTTTGGCAGGTAAAGGGCGAACCAAACATATCTTACATATGTTCCAGGTATTATCGCGCACCAGAACTTATATTTGGTGCCACTCAGTATACAACTGCTATTGATATCTGGTCAGCTGGATGTGTTCTGGCTGAATTACTACTTGGACAGGTGAGGTGCTTCTTCTGTGTTTGATTTCTTGGTTACCTGGTTTTCTTTTTCTTTGTGCAATAGTTGATGCATTATTTTCATTTATCCAGCCTCTATTTCCCGGTGAGAGTGGAGTGGATCAGCTTGTTGAAATTATTAAGGTATTATTTGTTATTGTACTTTACTGCATAAAATACTGTGGATGATGAACTTCTTGTATCAGTTTCCAGTGGATATATATATATATTTGAGAATTATTGTTTAAGTTTTGCACGTGTTGAGTTGTGTGCTTGATTGAGCTTAAAGTGGAGCTTTCGTTGACACCTAGATATGAGTTTTGGACAGTTTTTGTTGTGCCAGTTCTCTTTCATTCCTTTGACCAATTTATTTGAATTTTACAGGTTTTGGGCACTCCAACAAGGGAGGAAATTAAGTGTATGAATCCTAACTACACAGAGTTTAAATTTCCACAGATTAAAGCTCATCCATGGCATAAGGTACATAATCATTTTATTTTATTGGTCCATTTGCGATCTCATTTTCTCGATACGTACCAACAGTATGATTTGCTTATATACCTTTTTATAAATGTCCAGATATTCCACAAACACATGCCCCCTGAAGCTGTGGATCTCGTTTCAAGATTATTGCAATACTCTCCTAACCTTCGTTGTACAGCTGTAAGTGCTACAATGTCAAACTGGATATTTTGAGCAAGAAGTTTAACATTTTGAAGATTTACATGTCCTATTTATTCCTAAATGCAGTTGGAAGCTCTGTCCCATCCATTCTTTGATGAGCTTCGTGATCCCAATAAACGTTTACCAAATGGACGTGTGCTTCCACCTCTTTTCAATTTTAAGGCTCATGGTACTAGATCAATGACTTTACGCAATTTGTAATGTCGTTATGTATGTGCTTAATTTATATGCATGTAAATAAATCACTCTGTGTTTCTTTTGACAGAGCTGAAAGGAGTACCTGAAGAGATGTTGGCTAAGCTAATCCCAGAACACGCGAGAAGGCAGTGTCCCTTTCCTGCATCGTGACGCAGTTTATTGTAGTTAGCAACTGCTTCTTGCAGAGATCCGCGATGTCCTGTTGATGGAAGTAGCTAGAAATCCATGGAATTTAGGCTTGTCGGTTTTGTTATGTATTCTATTTCATCATTAATTGTTATTATTTTTGAGTTTGTGCTGATCTTGAACCTCGTTGTAGAGAGCAGATAAAGAAAGGTTCTATTTTACTCTATTGTAATCCTCAACCAGTATGCTGACCTCCTCTAATTTGCAGTCTAAACACCGTTGTTGCACATTTCTGACAATGTTATTCATGGTTATATATATCTATATATATGTTTTATATTATGTGGTATAAAAGCAACGGAACAAATCCTCTGTTTCGGTTAACCTGTTCTTACAAGTATTGACTTGAGCAATGTGCCAAATGCCAAAATTCTAATGAACCGACTTATGTAAATCAGTTGAAGAACAGTTTGAAGTTGTTTTCCCAAAGTGGCCGCCTAAAATGGTCGTGAAGGTCGTAAAGGTCGAAAGTCCGTTGGCATGGTGAGAAGGTGATTCCTTTAGTAGCAAGCTGTAAAATGACACGGAAGAGGTCCCAAGAGCAGCTTTGAAAAGGATATAATCATCCATTTTCGGTTGTTTAAGTTCTGCAGTTCAATGGAATGTGGTAACTCCGATTGTTGGCATTGTGGGACTAATTGCAGAGAGCCTGAATGTTCCTCCATAGTCTATTAGAAAAGGGGCATTCAAAAAAGAGATAGTTATGAGTCTCAGGTTGAGCTTTACAAAGCTTTAAGCGTTAATTGATTGGAGAAGAATATCTGACTCTGATATAATACCAAGGCAATTCCTTGCAGCTAACCATACAATAAAGGAGATTATAGGAACAAGGTAATTACCCCAAACTAGCTTAAAACTATTTAGCTTTAAGGATTGATCCTAGAGCAAGTCTCTGCATGAATTATTACTAAAACATCTTGAAGGAGTGATATATAACTTAAATAAATAAATAAACGAAATAAAGTAATACATATAACAAAAGATAACGCATTTCTCAAAAAAAAAAAACAAAAGATAACGCAATTACTAAACGAAAAATAATAATGAACTTAAAATAGAAAAGGAAAATCAGTAAAGCAAATGTTAGGACTTTAGGATTCACTTATATGGAATTACAATTACCAATCAAGATTGATCATCAATGTTGAAGTGATAAGTAATCTAAAGTATCTATGTCTTTTCTTGAAGCACACAAGTATATCTAAATAAGCAACCACAACTTCTGGATTAAGCAAAATTCATTTATTTGGTTATCATAATAGTCTAGGATACTTTTCGTTCTTTAGCCTTAAAGTTTTTATTCTCCTCGTGTACGATTTCTACTTTAACTTGTAGTCTTTGATACAATCTTAAAAATTGAATCTATGATAGCGATTATAAACTCAACAATTAAGAATAAAGAGAACAAATTCAATCACCAAATAATCAAATCATTTGTTGATAATTAAAATATCCGTATAAGCTATATCCCTAATCTTAACTAGGGTTTCTAGCCACTAAATATAATGAAAACAAAACTTAAACAATTCAATCTCAATATAAGGTCAAGAATCAAAGAAAAGATCAAGAGAAGTTGTCATAGGCTACTCCAATCTTGCTTTAAATCCTCCTCTAATGCTAATAAAGATTTAAACTATGAAAAAAAAACAAAGTGGACGTCAAAACCTTTCAAAAGATCACCTAAGTTAAACTAAAGATAAGTATTTATAGTTAGGGTTACAAAAATAAAATACTAAAAGGCTTGTGCTTGAGAAATAACAGGCCCTCATAAATTATGTACGAGAACTAGTGTCGAATCATCATCAACACGAGCACTAATTTTGTTTAAAAACCTTTATCTGTCATGAATCATTGTGTAACTAGTGCCTAACACCAAGTTGTAGCTAGCATCAATTTTGTTTTGTAACTTTATTCATAAAAGCATGATAAGTCTGACGTTTATCATATACACACTTTGGCATCGATCTAGTTCTTCTTCTTAATCTCTCTAAAATTCACGAAAGATAGACACCCATCTCTTTGGCAACTTCCAACTCCTATTATGCTCTTTTCACCAATTTCTTTATTTTTTTAAATATTTTTGAACTTCTACAAAGTTGTTACCCTTCCTATTATCTTCCAAACATCTCTAAAATTTCTTCAACTGAACTAATATGGAGAAATTTACACTAAATTTTGTGTTTTCTCTTCAAGATCATCACCTAAAACATAATGAAATAAACATAAGAAAACATCATATAATATATATAAGACATGCTATAAAAGTGTCAAATACCAATTAATTCAACCACAAATAACATGTAAAATATAGTCTTATCAAATTCCCCCCACAGATAACTCAATGGTTGTCTTAAAGCAACCAATAACAAATAAACCCCAACTACTAAGCTACTAAAACTAGAAACAATTTTATTGGGTTATCGAAACCCCTCAAAATTAATTATGATTTTTTAATTAAACTCTTGTAGTAATCGTAGAACCAGGTCAAATCCTAATAGAATTTAAAACTATTTTCTTAATTTCAATTGATAAAACAAAATGGGGATTTATGATTAATTAACTAATGAATTAAAATTAACAAATAATCAAAATAGTGGTTAAAAATAGTGAAATGTTTTACTTTCTTATGTTTCATAGTTTTGGATACAAAATGAGCTCTAAAATTTGAAGAACTGTTATTATTTCTTCTTGTTGATTTTAGCTCATTCCTAAACATTTTTATAGGTACCTCCAAAGTTTGTGACAAATCCAATCCGTTAATCAACTGAAGAAATATATTTCCTAAAGATAAGTTTAGTTGCTGTGATTGATGCTTGAAAGGCGTAATTTCATGAGGATTCATCTTCATTTCTCAAGGCAGGATCAGAAGTAGTAGTTCTAGGTGGGAGGACGGTGTTAACGTTCAGGTGAAAAAGACAGGCAGACCCAACTCCTCATGAAATTTACTTACTTTGGGGTTACTTAGAATAAGCCAAAGGATTATAATTGGAGGAAGTTTTGATACTGTGTATGAAATAATTTAGAACCAACTAGTTTTACATTGATGCATTATGATGGAAACTGATTACATGGAATGACAGAACATGGGCAACAGTTCCTGTCACATGGGCTACACACCTAACCAAACATCCACACCTTATAGACATTATATAATGTTTAAAGGATTGAACTGTAAGTTAAATCGGTAAGACAACAGGTTTAAGGTTTAAAAGGTTTAACCGATATTAGAGTATCATAAAATCGGTTAAAGATTAGATAAAATTAAAGAATTTAAAATATGATTGAAAGAAATTGTCTTTATCTATCAAATAATTTGAAGTTTAATTGAAAAAAATATTGTTAAATGAAAATTAATTGATTTATTTGGTTCATAAAAACTTATTGATTTTAAAAAATTGACCGGTTAATTAACAAATTAATCAATTTTTAATAAAAAGAGTTATTAAAGTAAATCAAACCAAAAAGTTAAAAATCGAACCAAAAAATTGGACGGTTCAATAATTTTACGGTTAAACCGGCCAAACCGGTTGAGTTTTTTAATCAATGGATATTACAAATGTGGTTATAATACTAAATCATATCTATGATTAGATAAATTAAAATTTTAAATTTTAAATTTTTCTTTAATTTTCTAATTAAATAATTTATATTCATATGTCAAAATTAGTGTTTAGCAACATGTCACGATCACATAAATATTAAGAATATCAATGTAGTTTTGACTAATATTTTTGTGCATAATATTCTGTATAATTTATTCATTTCATCATACATTGTTTTGATGGAATTAATATCCATTTTATTTGAAATCATATTAATTATTTATCATTAGTAACTAATTCTTCTTTTAGTGACATTTGAAAATTATTTTCAAAGTATCATTTCATTTTGGTTAAGAATTTCTCTAATTGATACTAATTCAGAACAATGAAGTATTATCTCTAATTACTTTAGAGTGATAAATTTTTTATTGATTGCTTAATTACCTTTATATGATTTATACCATACCAAATTATTACTAATCAAGCTATCATTAAGATAGTTCATAAGTATATCAAAGCATAGTAATTTAAGAGATTTCAAATTAAAAGATTACTTATACAATTATTACAATGAGTATTTTTATAGACAAACAAGTAATGTTCCATGTAAAATTCTCGATATCGAATTATTTCAATAAATTAGTTATTTAATAAGCACTCACATATTTATTTAAGTATTTTCATATTTTTGTTTATGAGTTGGACTACTTTTTCCCTAAAGAATAAACATCATGTGGTCTAATCTTTATATTAATAAAAAACGGTATATTCTCCCTAATTATTTTAGAGAGACGAATCTTATATTAATTGTTTAACTACTATAAAGTTTATACCATACCCATTAATTATCAATTGAGTTATCTTTGACTAAGATAGGTCATAAACAGTATCAAATATAGAAATCCCTATATGCAATACTTTAAAGATTTCAAATTACCTATCACTTTACAATGATCAAAATAAGTTTTTTTTTATAAACAAATAGGTAATGTTCCATATAAAGTTCTCATATAAGGTTAATCCACTAAACTTATTCCTTAACAAGTATTCACATACTTATTTAAGTATTTTCTTACTTTGATCTATAAGATCAACTACTTTTTTCATAAGGAAGAAACATAATGAATTGTCATTAAAAAGGGTAATTTCTTTCATTTTAAGTTAATTTTAACCGATTTTTATCAATAAATAATTTATTGATATATTATAAAATATTAGTCAATCTTTAAATATTAGTACAATAAGTATTAAAGTATACTTTTTACTCTTCTGCCATAAATACCGGTTGTTTTCTGGTTTCAACTCAGGCCTAAATGTTTTTGTTTATCGTAGAACAAGTTCTTTGTGTCTAACTACATAGTCACACTGAGTTATGATGTCCACAATTTCATTGCAAAAGAAGTGGTGTCTGAATTCCGATACTTTACATGAAATAATCATAATTGGATGTTGTTAGACACAAAGAACTTGTTCTACGATAAACATCAATTGAATTGAACCAACGTCTAACTATATCAGGGTAGGCTTATCTGTTGATCTCTGCTTGAATATTGCAGCAATGCATTAATTACAGCCATCACAATGGTTCTGCTCACCGAGAGATACTTATCCATATAAAAGGGGAGAAATATGAAATTAGAAGTACATATGTTAGTTGATGAAGCCACGGAATTACTTTAGCAGGCATAGATACTGTCAAGTGCCCATATGATGATTATGCTTGTTACCAAAAATATTATGGAACGCATAGTTGAGTTCTTAAAATTAAATGGGTTGATCTCCTAAAAATGAGAGTGTCAAAAATAAATTGTTAACAAATTAT
>JAOQMM010000004.1:4152067-4167953 GCA_027563515.1 Erythroxylum platyclados
CGGGCTACATACTGCTGAGGACTCATCTGTCGATCAATTGAGTTGAGTTTCCACTGACGTGGCCGATTCTTGGTGGTTGGTGGGTGGGTGAGTAATTCTGATGTCCCGCAAGTAACCAAAGCAAAGAATCCGTCTGTACGTCACTACTCCTGGTGGACTGGGTCTAGTCATTGACGAAAATAACCTTCCAATTAGGAAGGAAGCTACTAGAATAATAAGCAACCTACGAGTGCGGCGGTTTAACCAGACCCTGCGGACGGATATACCTTCTATCATCTACGTGGAAGGGATTCTTGATTATGTGTAATTTAAGGACACGAGTCGACTACATGAGCCGAGTTAAAGGGAATACCTGGAAGAGAACTACACTACTACTGTCGGTATAACTACGTCATTTGCTCTCTGTTTTCGGCGGCTAATCTTAAAAGCGTGACAGAAACGGATGGATCATGTTTCTGCTTGCAAGTTAAAGCACCAGTCACGTTGACCAGCGGCTTCATTATGATAAAAGAATCAGGAAAGCTATTACAGTTTAAAATGAGCAATTTTACAGTAGGATATGAAGTGAAACAAAAGCAACAATAAAATAATTTGGGTGATTATATAAAAACGTGCTATAAGTTGCAAAAAAAAAGTATATTAACGTAATCTCATCCATGATTCTAGCATTTAATAATCAACTCATTACTATGATTGTGTATTGTGTAAATAACTTGCATAATATCTTAAACCATTCATAATCATATCAAATGGAGCTAAAGAAATGGAATTATTAAAAACAAAAAGATAAAGCAATACTTTTAAAAAATTGACATGAACAAAAAAGGTATTGGACAAATCTAAGTGTTTGGGCAGTGCTTATACTTTAAACATGCATAGAAGAATTGTCAACATTATGACCAATACGTGTAATAGATGGCGTTTGTGGAGATGCAATAATAGATGAATTAAAGGTTATACGATGAAATAACTAATATGATAGACAAGGAAATTGAGGAGAATGTATCATAATCGAGTTAAAGTTGCTAGAGAAGAGCATGAAGATCTTTGAAAGAGAATTTAGGAGAAGTACTCTTTATAGGACCCTCTGCAGCAACAACAGTAGTAGCAGTAGCAAAGGGCTTGGAAGAATTAATTTGTCCATAATTTTGTCAAAGTCACTTTTTGCGTTTAGAGATGTAATGGCCAGACTTTTTGCAGTAGTGGCAAGATTCCTTATAAAATTTCTTAACTGAATTATGAGAACTCTTAAAGGATGAGGTTTGAGTGACTATAACAACATTAGCAAATGGACTATATTTTTTTCTATACAAATTGCATGGAGTTGACTCTCTTCTATAATTAATTCCTTGATCACAATGTCAAAAGTTGCAAGGAACCTCGATGGAGAAGAAAGTTATAGATGGATTCACGTTCCTTTTGAAAAGTCATCAACAAACGTCATATATGCTGACAATTTTGAAGATTTGTGTCGATGGTGGTTGTAGCAGAACTAAGCCATGTAGGGTCTCAAAGTGCTATTTGATCCTAAAGTTTTTGCAGTTATGACACATGATTATGGATTGTTTGACTAATTTGTTATTACATATGATGAAGTTTTTGATAAAGTTGAAACCCATTAACATCATCAAATATAGAATAACGATTCTTTAAAAAATCACATACCTCTTTAGTTGTGTCAAAGCATCGAAAATTAAGTTTGATCACTTTAGCACACGTATTTTGAAACTATGTCAAGATTTGATGATTCATTGCATCCCAAGATTCTAAGCATTTTGTGAAAAAAGGCTTCGTATCTCTCGTCATATAACTTTATGAGAACATAAGATGTTTTTTACTCTTTAAAAGTTTCAATTAAGTGAACCCTCACTCTAATTCTTCTCTAATCCTACCATATCTCTTGCTTCTGACATTTCTTTTGCAGATTCCTCCAATAGCCTATGTAGTTTGACTCCACCTAAACTTGATCCCACTAAATCTTCTCCAACTGTGGATCCACCACATCCTCCAAATGACCATCCCTCGTCAGAACCTCTCCCTCCACCACCAATGCTTCATTGTATTAATCATATAAGTTAACCGTATATCCATCTTCGTGATTTCTATGTTTGTTCCATTATTGTCTCTCCATAAAAACCTCGCACCTATTGTGAGGCTAGTTTTGATCTTTTATGATAGCAAGCAATAGCAGAAGAACTACATGCACTTACCCTTATAAATACTTAAGATTTGGTTGAGTTACTTCTAGATAAGTCAATTGTTGGTGTAAATGGGCTTATAAAATCAAGACTCGAGTAGATGGATCAGTAGAAAGATATGAAGTATGTCTTATTGCTAAAGGGTTCACTGAGGAATATTGCATTAAATATGAAGAGACCTTCGCTCTTATAAACTGGTTGACCCCAATTCGTAGACTTCTTGTTGTTGCTAATAGCAAAAGAAGGCAACTATTCCAAATGGATGCCAAGAATGCCCTTCTCAATGAAGATCTCATGGAATAAGTGTACATGCAACCTCCTCCAGTGTATAATCATCTTCCCAATAAGGTCTTTTGTCTCCAAAAAGCCTTGTATAATATAAAACAAGCTCCTCAAGCCTAATTTGCAAAATTTAGTTCCACCATTAAACATCTTAGTTTCCAATTTAGCTCTTATGATCATGTCATGTTTCTTTGTAAAACATATCAAAGGTGCACTATTCTTCTTATTTATGTGGATGATATGATAATAATTGGTAATGAAACACATGATATCTTTGCTCGTAAATGCTTTCTCCATTAGCATTTTAAGATGAAAGATTTGGGTAATTTGAACAATTTTTTTCGAGTCTTGATGTTTCCTCTAATGAATCTAGATACTATTTGTCATAAGCAAAGTGTGCTACTAACCTTATCTCTAGAGTTGGCATCACTAATACTAATATAGTTAGCACTCCATAGCCTTACTTGACTCAAATGATCACCCTTTTGCTACTAATGGGAACCTACATTGTGATGGTACGCTTTATCACTAATTAGTTAGCAGTCTTATTTATCTTACTGTCTCTCATCTAGATATCGCTCAAACTGTTCACATCATGAGTCAATTCATGTCTGCACCTCGTATCACTTATTTCCTTATGGTTCTTCACATATTGAGGTACATTAGGGGTACTCTTATTTTATGACCATTTTTACTACTCTTTTTCATTGGAGCTATAAGCATATTCTGATACAAATTGGGTTGGAAAAACAACAAACCATCAATTCATTACCGGTTAATATTTCTTTCTAGAGCGATCTCTCATTTCATAGTGTAGCGAGAAACAAACAATTGTCTTCCACTTTAGTATAGAAGTCGAATATAAAGCTATTGTTGATGCTACCTCTGAATTCTTCTGGTGTGAACCATATGGTTGTATCTTTCCTGTTTGGAGTTCCTTTCTACTGCAATAACTATAATGTCGTGCAGATTACTCATAATGATGTCTTTTACATGCGGACTAAATACATGAAGGTCCATTTTCATCTTTTTTTGACATCATATTCTCCAAGTCACATCTGTTGATTAGTCTCAAGAACACTGGGGAGACCACAAGTCACTGCATCTTTTATCCTCAAGATAAAAGGATCTAAGCATTATCCGACAGCCTTGTCAATGTGTTCCCCCATGAACTGTCACTGTTACAAGTCATAATTGATCCGGCCAAAATGCTGAAGCAAGAAGATTTAGAAAATTTCTCTTCCATTATAGAGAAATCACCGATGGCACGTTCTGCAGCTGCCGATCTACCAAAGCCATCAAATAGTATATACATTGCAATATTGGTTTTTAAGGACGACTATGCTCCAGCTAATTCATGGAGAACTTCATTATAAAGCTTTCAACAAAAATGGATAATTGAAGTAGAAATGTAAAAGCATACAAAATCTTAGAACTTGCACAATGTTTCTCTCAGCCACAGCATTTCCAATCTATTGATGCCTAGCGTACAGCTAGTAGTAGCTACTTAAACCTAAACTATGCTCTAGCAGGTGGTAATTCGGAAGGGACTTTTTCCATAATCATATTCTGTAGTATGTGAATGAAAGTGAAAAATGGAAAAAGAATAAAAAGCCAGGATAGCTAATTATTCCCAGACATTAAGATTTTGATCTACGGTTGCATTGGCTTGAAGTCCAGTAAAAGGAGAACTGGAAGATAACTACACTACTGCTGTCAACACAACCACGTCCCTTTGCTCCCACCTACTCCGTCAATCAGGAACTTGAAACGGCCAACGACCAAAAATTGAACTCAAATCTTCTGGAACACACAAAAGACTTCAATATGTTCTTTTCCTCACTACAGGCTTTCGGGGCTCCTTTTTGGCAGTTGTCATGAATCCGGGCGTTGGTATCCCTACTGTAGCTTGGTATAGGTCCTTTAATCTTATGAGAGAGAACAGAAAAGAATTTCACAATTAGCACTACAAATCAAGAAGTAAACATGAGAACATATACGATTCACTAAATGCGGTGTTTTGTGGGTAAAAATGGTCTACCTTGGCATACTGATGAAAAGGGCAATTACTGCAACCCCAACAATGAGAGGAAATACAGGTGCCGGGGTTAACTCCTGTAGGGATGAACAAAGATTTCAAAAAAAAAAAAACGCATGTGAGAAACACATGCAACATGTGCGCAGAAGACGAGGGCATTGCCATATTGGCCAAGACAATGCACAAGAGGCTCACAACAAATAGTTGAATGAGAACACATCTCAGTATAACCATATAAAAAGGCAATGCAACTTTATCCCATTATGTACAAACTCCCACTACATTTGTGACAACAATGCATAACCAACCTGTTTTTGATGATCCTCCTCGAAACTATACCTCAGTGGGCCTACATGAATTTGAACGTCCTTCTCTAGGTCAACCTCAATGACATCTGACACAAATTTGTGGGTATTTGATTGGAGACTTGATCTCAGCTGCAGAAGGTGTTTACCCTTTGGTAAGTTCTTGATTTGGAAGAACTTGGACAGAGGCAATGGAAAGACGGACTCAATCTGAGACGTCTCACTAGCAGATTTGACCTCAACTAGTAGATGTGGATGCAATTCTCCCAACCTCTTCCCTTCAACATGGCCACTTAAAATGGTAATTTCTGGCTCCTCAAAGACCACAAAATCCAACCCCCTGATATCTGCATGTTCCACCTGCAATCAACAAGGTGCCCATTCTAATTTATGAATTGTTGTACATATTAACAGACATTTTGATACTTCACAGGCCACTAACATGAATATTCTACAGTGCTCTTATGAATATTAGGAACTTTACACCAGGAGAATTTAAGAAGAAAATGAGGTACAGAGCAAAGTGAGACAAACTTAAGACCGTCACATTTTTGTCAAAAAAATGTGGGAAAATCATATAGAATGAACTTATAGCAATATGCTGAAGCTTTAAACTGTGAGACAAACTTAAGTTCCATTTTTGTCAAAAAATCCATAGAATGACCTTAGCAGTAACTGAATCCAATGAAGCTTTGAAGTGTGAGACAGTCTTAAGAACAATCCAGTTTTGTCAAAAACTGAGGGAAAACCATATACAATGACCTTAAGAGTAATTGAATCCGGTGAAGCACGCTCAATTCTGGCTCCCAGGCCATTCTTTTTCACTATTTTAATGGCATAGGTTGCCTTGGGAACAAGTCCTCTCAGCCTGTAACTTCCAGATGAATCAGTCACTGTCTCCTCATAGTACCCCTTTGAATCGGACCTGGCTTCAATTGCAACACCTTCTTTTGGTTGACCAGACAAAAGAGTAACCACACCTATTGCACTGCAATGAAAAAAAGACAAATTCCCTTAAAAGAGATCAAATGAAGACATATGTGCAGTTGAAAATTTAATTCAGTTTCATATTGTACTGACGTAATAAAGTTTTAACAATGTTGAAACATTAATGTAAACATAATTTCAAATCAAGTTTTGTACCATAGGAAAGAAGAGCATATAACATCAAATATAGAAGATTTCCTTGTATCAATTAGCAATGAAAACCATGAAATTAAATATTAAGGAAAAGGCCAATGTATGACCTGTACGCAACACGGGTAGCCTGGAAAGTAACTTCTACAGAATCCCCAGAACCAAGTTCTATTGTCTCTGCTGAAGGTGAGAAAGCGTACTCCTACAAAGACAAAAAGTAACCTTTTTGATGAACTCACAAACAATAGCCATAGGTTTGGCATATAGCCCAGACATTTTCAAATTCCTTGTTGACTGCAAATTTTCAAATTAAAGAGGAAGACAAAGAAGAATATAAAGAGAAGTTCCAATGATGAGATTAAACTGAAATTGCAATTGGATACTCTACAGAGTGTTAACTAGAATATAAAATTGGCAGCAAGTTGCAAGTATTTCAGCCCAAATTGAAAATTGACTTGAAGTAACTCTTAACTTCCATCACCATAGACACATTGTGATGGAGATTAATCAAACATATAAGTGAAGAAGAAAACAAGGTAATAGAGGCAAAAAGACAATCCGAACTATCAACACATGAAACTCCCGAAGATAAGGTTAAATATCTGCCCTAGAATTGTCAGTCTTATCCAATCATAAATGTCTTAAGTATGAAAAGACATGCCGTGGACATGAATCCTACAGCAGATTAGGGAATCAGATTGTCAACCAACTAGTTTAATTCCAAGGCTCTGTAAAAATGTATTACTGTAGCCGTTGCTACATAATTATACTTGAATCTTTAGATCTTTACCTTCAGCAGAGGACGCAGGTAGAAAATACCAGGAAACAAGTTATCAAAGAAAAATGTTCCACCGGCACCGGATATCGAGTTATTTCTATATCCTCCATCACCACTTAGTGACAAGAGAACTGAAGGAATGGGTTCATTAGCATCATCTTTTGAATATATGCGTACAGAAATTTGGCCAAGTTTCTGGCAGGAGAAAGAATGAGGCCCAACACGTTTAAGATGATAGCCAGGCTGCATAAATAATAGGGAAATCAAGAGCCTTATTAATGAAGACATAGAGTTGATTAAAATATATATTTCAACATAAAGAAAGAAAAAAATACATCCAATGCCATATTCCAAAAGAAAAAAATACATCCAATGCCATATTCCAAAAGTAACATGCTTTAGGAACATTGGTAAATCAGGCGAAGACAAAAGTATGTGATATCTAATGTGAAAAACAAATATTCCCAAACCTTTGAAGCCTCTATAGTGTAACTTATATCATCATATAGTGGCCCTCCAACAAAATGACCATCCACTCCAGTGGTAGTCTCAAGTGCTGTATGTCCTTTCTTGAGTGGAGTAATCTTGCTATCTTCCACAGCAACAATCTTAATATAAACATCAGAAATAGGGGGAGAGACTGATCCTTCTAAATATAACCCCCGTCTACCAGAGAATGAGGGAAGTGAAGCTTGGCAACCATCAGTTTTCACCATGACCTAATCAAACAAAGAACAAGTTTTTAAACACAACAAATCACATAACACATAACACATAAATTAAAATAACCATTGATACTACCTGATGCTCTCTGGGGTAAAACAAGATCTTCTCTCCATCATTTCTGGAAAAAGTTAAATAGAGCAGTGATCAAATAAATAATGCTGTTATAGAAAAGTAGCAACATTCATGAAGACAAAAGAAAACTAGAAATCTATACATACAGAAAATGAAATGGTGAAAGTTTACTGAAGAAACAGAGACTAGTATAAGGTGAATTTCCAAGAAACATACAAGAAAACTGAAGGTATCAACCTGCGCACCAAAGTGCATGTAAACTAGGGAATTTGGAAACTAAATCAAGTATTCAGAATATACCTTGAGTCCCGGGGAATAAATATTAGTTCCACTCCAAGAGTAGACCACACAGAGTATTCATATACAGCTGAGTGCATTTGATCACTTTTACTTGATGCAATGGTGGCAGCTGTACTGTCAATAACACTCCCTTCACCGTCAACAATATCAATGGGGATATTATTAGGTAATTCATTAGCATCAACAGCCGAGCTTAAGTCAACCATAATTTGTCCTCTGAGAAGATACTTCTCTCCTTTCAAATGGATTGGCTACAAATATAAGAAATTTTCTTAGGGAAAAAGAAAAGAAAAATCAAGAGCAGTTATATTTCTTAAACCAAATACTAATTTGAGTAAGAGAGAGAGAGAGAGAGAGTAAAAAAAAGAGAACCACAACACTTTATAGGGAACCGCACCATCAAGTTTGACGTATCGATCTTTGTTGACATGCTCCCAAATGAAATACACGAGTTAACAAAATGAAGTTCATGCACTCCCGGATATTCAAGACATAAATGCTGCGAACCCTTCTGTAGTTCATAAACCGAAAATATCAAATAACACACAAGGGTTAAAATCGTTTGCATCATATTTGTGGCTTCAAAGTTGAATTTCAAGACAGCAACTACCATAATTTTCAAAGTAATTGGAGAATCATCTGGCTGAGTCATGTAAGCATCTACATCATGGGTTGAGATGACATTCACCCAGTAACCTCTTTGAACAAATACAATCCCTCTAACATCCTCAACACCGACATCCACATCAATAAAGCTCTGCTCCCAACACCAATTATCCTCACTTGGCATTGCTCCAAAGGAGTTGTGTTTGACCTGAAAAAACAACGAGACAATTATTAGCAGAAGAAAACACAGTAATGAACAACATTCAGAAAATTGGAGAAGATGAAAAAAACAAGCTACAAAAGTTGTTAGAGAATTTGAAGTTCTTGTTCAGGAAAAGAAAATTTTATTCAAAATTTAAAGGACCCAAACCTCAAGCCTGTATTTTCCAGGTAAGATATCTGGAAAAACAAATTCATCACTCGCATCTGTCAAAGAGACAGACTTCCTCTCTTTGTCTTTACCAGACAAACTCAGAAGTGTGACAGAAACAGTTGGGCCACATTTCTCCTTGCAAGTTACAGAACCAATCACATTGACCTGGGCCTTCATTATAAGAAAAAGAATCAGTAAAGTCTATCGCTGAGTAAAAACGAGCAATTTGACAATAGGATATGAAGTAAAAGAAAAGCAACAATAGTATACTTTGGATGGAATGATACAAGCCTCTTATAAGTATCACAAAAACAGTAAATGAATCCCAGGGAAAGAAGCTAGTCTATCCTTGATGAAACAATAAGCATTTCTCTCAAAAATGAATATCAAGCTTTGTGTTTATGTCATGCTATGTAGCCAAGAACAGTGGATTGCTTGGAATACTATCTCTAGACAAGGCCAGAAACTACATAAAAAAGAAACTGCAATCACATCACCAAATTAATGAAAGTTGAACTTATATTGAAAGGTGTCAAGTTTTGCGTCATACTGTGGCATGGTACCTGAGAAAATTCTACGTTTAGTACTGGACGTTTTACCACAACATCAATATAAGGCGGTAAAAACAGAAGTTCAGTAGCAGTGTCAGGTGAAGCAGGTAAAGCAGATAACCGGTATTCACCAGTTGGAACCTGAAAATAACAACAAAGAATAAATAGATATTTTAGAAAGTTTTTAATATGTTAAACTGAATGATCTCACTAGAAACGGAAGATTACAAGCCAGAATTACATGCTTGAGAACTTAACAATCTTGATAAGTAAATTGCAGGTATAAAACACTCAACTTGTATTCACGAATTTCATAAGTTCAAAAAAATAGCAGATTTACAATTTCAAAATATTGAAAGTCTAAATGAATCAGGATATGTCATATCAACTTAAATCTTTTCCATGAAGCAAACAGCTATCAATGAAACTCCAATAATTTTTTTAGCTATATGCAATCCACGTTCTTTAAGCAGAAACTACCTTAAGATTAGGGAAAAATGATTTCTGGCATCAACTAAAAGTGTTTCTCATCACTTTTTGTATTAGCATACCTCAAAACAGAAATTTCCGTTAGCATCTGTTTGTCTTGCTTGAGGTTTAACATTCTCTGGTCCATGAGTCAAAGCCACCTATATACACATTCAGACGAATACATCAGCAAACATAAAAATTGATAAGAGCTCATAAAGGATATATTGTACATTCCACAAAATACTCCCACCTGAACAACATGAAGAGGAGGAGGGGAAGAGAGGTAGAGATAGGTAAAATACCTTCACTCTATGGCCAGTATTGACCATCCTAACCACGCCACATACATCATAGTAGATCGATCTAATATCTGCAATCAAAGCCATATTGGGCAAAACCTAATACAGAGGGCAAAGTTAGAGAATGAAAGATATTATGCACAGATCTAATAATTAGTGAAACGTGTATGAACACTTTAATCATGATATGCACAGCCAATATTAAGTCTCAAGATTCAACAGATAATTTACCATATAATCCTTCAAATTATCAAATTTGTAATGCTCCTTCCTGGCCTCTATTGTATATTGATTTGAAGTAACCTAAACACAACAAACAAGTCAGAACCCTATTAGAAGAAAACGATTGCCTGTAATAATGACATATTGACTTGGCTGGGAACAACATCTCAAAGATCACATATTCCCAGAGGACGGATTTATTCAATAGGCAACAAGAAATCAATCCATTCACTTACAAAGTTGTAAAGGGCAACTTCTAGGTCATTAAGAATATGCCAAAGATTGTTCAACTCTTGTACAGTACAAACCACAAACACTCCACCAAGAAGGAAAAGGAAAAAGAAACAGGAAGAAGGAAGAATGGTGATTTACTTAAGATTCTTAAACTGTGAAATAGATTGCTCCCTATGTAGGAACATTCCCAACCTCCTACTGCATAGAAAAGAGAACAATTTGAAGTTGAATAATGGTATAGTTTGTATACCTTTACTTAGGTTATGTGAAGTAGGTAATGTTATGAAGAAAATAGTCCTTAAGCATGTTCCACGACACTGAAATCCTACTGAATAAATTGGCAAATTAATTTTGACTAAGGTGGCGTGTAAGAAATTATGCATCATAACACTTCGGAGCATGGCTAAACGGTAAATAGGTACAGAGAGAAGCATAAACTAGCCTCACTTAACTGTAAGAAAATAAACATGAAATCAAAAGAATTGAATGATCACAAAATAACCACCTCCCCGATGTACATATCATAGATGGATTAGTACCTGGTCAAGCTTGTAATAACCTTCTTTATCAGTGATACATCTTTCATGACCATCAACAATAATTTTGGCACCCTCTACACCCATCTCACTTCCATCAACTACGCGGCCCGCAACAGAAAATCCAGTGACCTATACAGAGAAGAAGATTAAAAGCGCACTACTTGATTAAAATGCGTATCATAAAATTTGGAGGACTAAGGTTGATGATATTATTGAGCCAAGTCATGATGACAAGGTTATTTCAGCTTAAATAGCAATTGCGGCACAAAGTAAAACATTTGCTGTACTATCAGCTAGCCAAAAAGTATCCAAGTTGCTGCTTCAAGAGAGACATTACATAAAACATATAACACCGATATAAAATCACAAGACAAACTGTGCTTCCTACCCATCAGATATTAGCCATAGAACATAGTTGCAATACAATGCATTTTATACTTTCCAAATGTTTAGGGGAAAAAGATAAAGAACGATGCCGAAATAACATCTCAAAGGAAAAACTGTCCAACTCCAAACCATGCACGTGACAATATCTCACCTGGAACTTTTGGGCTACTGTTACATGTTGATGTTCCACAGAAATTGACATTACCGGAGGAGAAACATCAAATACCGTATTCTCACCCTTGTAAAATGGAATAAGCTCATAAAGCCCTATAAGATTTCAAAACATTTATTATCATAATCAAAGCTGCTCAGATGAAAGAAAATATCAATCCCAAGGAACTTATGCAAAAGAGAATGTCAAACTAAACATCTTAGGACTCATTAGCACAAACAGTAACCAAAGTAAAAGATACTTCAATTACGAAAATAAACTACTTCAAGAAGTAAAAGGGGGATAAGCTTTTCAAAAAAATCCAGTAAAAAAAACACCAAATTCGGATCCAGAACAACAATGACTTTAACATTTGCTTATTTTTTGTTCACCACAGCATGGCTACCTTTCATCATTTATTTCAACCATTGTGTAGATTCTACTAAGTTTTGACCATATAAAGGCCCAAAGAGTTATGTGCAGTTGAAGGGCTCAACAACTACATCTCACTCACGTATCAGCTCATTTAGCAGCAATAAACAGATTAAATGTACTTCAACAACTAAGAAAATGAATATAAAAAGATAAACATCCATACAACTATGTGTGCCTACTGACTAATCTTAGCAAGCATGTGTATGCATATTTACACATGATGATTAAGAAAACAACTAAAAGAGAACTACCGCAAGGTATTGCTTTAAATGTGAACATTCCATCAGCATCTGATACAGCATGACATAGAGGTTTTCTTTCTCCAGTGGCACCACCAGGACCTTGGGGACAAGCTACTTGCATAACATCATCTGAATACAAATAGATATGGACTCCCAAAATTGGATTTCCCTAAAAAAACAGAAAAAGAAAAACTATTAAGAGTATGACAGCTAAAAATATCAAGATAAAAGCTCAATTAAGGTACATGACAAGCATTAATGGAAAACCTTAATGCTGAAGCAGAAAATTCTAACTCATCATATTTTCAATGTCAAGTTCTTTTACTTATTAGCCAGAATAATGCAACACCAGCAAGATTCATCCACCTATACATGAAAAGCTAGACTGTCCTTGAATCACAATGAAGATTTCTTTCTATTGGGATAGGAATGATTAAAAAGAATTTCCAGATGAAACAAGTAAAGAAGTTATCTTCAGTATTGCCCATTAATAGGCGAACCAATTAACATTATTATACCAAAAAGAAAAACTTTCCATGCAAATACCCATTTATGCAAATTAGACAAGTTCAAATTAAAATCAATTCAGCAATCAAAATTTTTTCCCTTATAATGACTCTTACCTGAGCAACAACAAATCCACGAAGTTCATACCCAGGGACAAAGAAAATGTCATCAATCACACTATTTTCAAATCCTAGTTCCACCTGCAAATTGTGTAAGGTAAAATACAGGTCAAAAAGAAGGATATTGTAAGTATCATATGATGTTGAGAGACAGAGAGGAGAGAGCAAGATAATCAGAAAAGCATCCAACCTCTGTGGAACCACGAACTTCCACTTTCAAGTCAGGATGAGAAGCACGGAGCTTGTATTTACCTGCATACATACAGGGATCTTTATGAGAGTATTCCCATCCATTGAGAGTTAAAAGAACATACAGAAAGTTAAAAGAACATAAAGAAAGCAGGAGATGGCAATTTGTTTTTTCCTATGACTGATTGCTAAGGTTGATCTTGCTCAAATAGAATCCATTGAAATGTAACCATATGGATATATACCTATGAATTCGAAAACAAAACTTTTTTTTTTAAAGCAACTTTCATACCTGGAATAATATTTTTGAATAGGTAATCTCCCAATGACAATGTTACAACTGAAGAAACAACATCATTAGAAGGAGACAAAAGTTCTACGTTAACATTGGAAGGACCTCCATTTTTAACAGAACAGCTCTCGCCACCAACTGCTCCAACAACTCTACCAGAAATGGTAAACCTGTTGTATACAAGCATAACAAAAGTAAAGAGACAGTGGAGAGTTTGCATATAAGGCTGTGATATACTCAGAAGAAAAGGCGTAAATCAAGTAAGTGAACCCTGTAAATCTGAAATTAATATCTTCATTTTGATTGCAGCCAGTATCATCAACAACAACAGGAACTTTTTCAGGATCCCATGACCACCCTTCTGGGCCATTAATTGCAATCACAAATGAACCCTGTGAATTGAAAAATCAGAATATAATTGTCCAGTAAGCTAAAGAGTTTAGGATACACTTGATCAAAAACTCAAATGTTTATCCAAGAATATACTGAATTCAAGAAACATAAACAGCCAACTAAATAAGTGAGAAGAGCCAGACTACAAAAACTAACATTAGCAACGTGCTCATAATCGCATATCAGGAAAAGGTATAAGACAACTTCCTAATCATAGACTTAACAACCTGATTCTACCTCTCATCTTGGTCACTTTCAAATGATATCCTAAACATGGAATTTGAATCCCAGGCTACAAACTAATTGATTTAGACACTCTTTCTTTATAACAAATAATTGCCAACCCTTTAAAGGACCATCCGACGCAGTCATCAATGCGTTAATGATTGAAGCTTTACCTTGTCATACACTGGAATGAAGTAGTAACCATTTGGCGCACACTGAGTTCTGTCTTTAACCAATCCATCCACTGTACGAAGCTCAACCTAATGTTACAAACGAGTACAATCATTTACAGCGAAAGTAATAATTAAATTATTAAAAGAAAAAGTTACATAATTAACTAGAACAATTGAAGACTACTAAGTACTACCAGTCTACTTAGGCGTTAGGCCACAGAATTCCATACCATAATGTGAGAATAATCAAACTTCGTATCGGCTGCTTTTCTCGACTTGACAAGAGACGAACTCGCCTACAAATGCACAATACACGCTCAATGTACTCGGTTGGGTCCATTTCAAACACAAAGAAAGAAAAAAGTAACAGAGAAAGAAAGATGAAAATAAAATTGAAAGAAAATGATGATTTTGATCCTCCATTTCAGATCTTCTAAAACCACTTCCATTTTAAACATATGATGCATCTAACTCACCAATCACGGTGCCTGAACTTCAGGTTTTTTCTGATATATAAGAATCATTACGCTTTTTTTCTTGCAAATCATGCGAAAATGAAAAAACGGCAAAAAGTTTCAAAAGAGGCAAATCAGAAATCACCTCGACGAATCCGCCGCAACCATGGATCGAATCAGCTAAAGTACATGAACACAAGCAAATTAAGATCGATAAGCAAACAAAAGCGTCTTTGAACTCCATTTTTCTTCTTTCAACGAGCAGAAGCTACGCGTGAGAGAGAGGATCTACTACTTCGCATCGACTCCCGCTCTACTTCGCACCTGTTGTGGAAGTATTAGTAGCATTAAGTCAATTCCCAGTGTCACGTAGAGGTTTTAACGGGTTTATAAAAATCATAATAAACGGCGACGTATTACCGGTCCACGTATTATTATTACTATTAATAAATACTAAAAATATTATTTTATAAATATAATATTTTTTAAGTAACTTAAGTGATTCTTTTATCAATATTGCCAATACCTTATGGCATCTATGTAAAAAAAATGTCTAATTCTTATATATATATATAAAAACTGAAAATAATACAGAGTATTTAAAACTACTTGCTTTTACTAAAAATTTTAGGAAACAATTAAATTTAAATTATTGAGAATTATGAGAAAGTACATTCATCTTAATAACATCAATAACATATTTTTTCAAAACTTAAAGTTGTATCAACCAAATACCAAAACATTTAATATTTTATGTTTTAATCTAATTCTTTTTCTGAAATGAATGAATTCAAATGTAATTCAATTCTTTTTATACTCAGTTATACTTATACATTGACAAAGAATTCGAATTACAAACTTTTACAATTATGAAAAAGTGCTTCCAAATTAGTCTTACCAAATAACTATAACTATAAGATTAAAAAAATAATTTTAGAAACAAAATGAAGTGATGATTAATTTTAAACAAGTAACAAAAGTAAAGAAATATACATAAACTAAGTTTGTCTTTTTAGCGTATTTAAACAGTCGGTGGGATTCCTTGGAAAATGACTTTTGCGGTCACTTGCTGGAACATCTGGGAGGCTCGCAACCGTACGTGCTTCAATGTGGAGTTCGCATCGGCGGATTCCATCATTACTCGGATACTAGCCAAGGCCAGAGAGATTCAATTCACCAACACGGTG
>JAOQMM010000004.1:4176354-4189620 GCA_027563515.1 Erythroxylum platyclados
AGAATATAAGTGCAATATTGATGACAAATACACAAAAATGAAAAATTTTGAAATTGATCACTCTCCTAAATCTAATATTACTAACTTTCTCTCCCTTTTAAATATAAAAAGGAATTAATTATCCAAAAGTCTACCAAACTAATATTAAAATATTAAAGCACATAATAAATCAAATAAATAACAATCAAGCTTAAAATTAAGCATATAGGGAGATCCTTATTAAATTGAATTCCCATTAATCAATGCCTAATTTTCTCCTATTTGTGCAAAATCTATCATCAATCATTGGTTTAAAGAGCATGTCGATCAATTAATTTAATGTATCTATAAATTTTAGTTCAACGTCCCATTTTACATATGATCTATAATGAAATGATATTTAGTTTCTGTTGTGTTTTGTTCTGGAATCTTAAATGGCGTTCTTTATGAGACAAATAGCACTATTATTATCATATCTAATTGGTATCTTTGTAACGTTCACACTACAGATTCTAAGTTATTGTCTAAGTCATATAATATATGTAGAAGAACCACTGAACACTATATATTTGTATTTCGTAGATAAAACAACTGAATTTTGTTTCTTTCTAAGCCAAAAAACTACCAAATTATCTAGATATTGATAAGTATCAAATGTATTCTTCCTATTTAAAAGACTATCAATATAGTTCACATTTGAATAGCCATTCAAATAAAAAATTGTATTTTTAGGATAGCAAAGTCTTAATGGCATAGTACCACGTAGTATCTAAGTATACACTTAAAGGATAAAGGTTAACTCTCTTTTAGATTTGAATGAGATATAGCATATAAACAAATACTGAACATAATGTTGTGTCTACTTATGGTGAGGTAAAGTAAACTACTAATCATAACCTTAGTATAGTTTGACATCGACTGGCTTCCTTTCTTCATCCTTATTCAACTTCATTGTAATACTTATAGATGTTCCAGTGTCTTGGCTTAATCAATTATGAAGCATTTGACTAGTTCCTTGGTATACCTATCTTGATTGCTAAAGATGCTTTCCTTTAGTTGCTTGATTTGAAGTCCAAAAATAATTTGAGCTCTCTCATCGTGCTCATCTCAGGTTCAAATCCTTATACACTTGAAAACTTCTTTACACATACTTTTATTACTAGCATCAAAGATAATATCATCGACATAAATTTTAACAATTTCTTACTTATCCTTTTTAATGAATAGAGTTGTATAAGCTTTGCCTTTTGTAAATCCATTTTCTAAATAAAATCAATTGAACCTATCGTGCCAAGCTCTAGGATCTTGTTTTAAGCCATATAATGCTTTAGACAATTTAAATATATGGTTAGGTACATCATGATTTTAAAAATTGGGTTGTCTATCAATATAAACTTCTTCTTAAATAAAACCATTTAGAATATACTTTGAACATTCATTTGAAACAATATAAAATTCATATAAGATGGAAAAATAAGTAATAATCTAATAGTTTCACGTGCAAAAATTTCCTAAAAATTATCCCCTCTTTTTAAATGTACCCTTTATCCATCAATCTAATTTTATATTTCATAATGGCACTCGATTCATCTAGTTTGTCTCTAAAAATATTCTTAGTGCCTAAGATTTGGTGATCTTTAGGTCTAAGTACTATGGTCCACTCTTAATTTCTCTAATTAAATTAGTCTATTTATTCATTCATTGTAAGAACCCCTCTTTTATTACTAAGGTTATGGAGTCCTAGGTTCAAATTGAGAAATAAAAGTAAGATTTGATACATTTATAAAACGAGAACTAGTAATTACTACTTATTGAACATCACCTATGATTTGACTTGGAGGGTGGTTCTTCTTAAATTTCTAGTCTATTTGAAGCTTGTTATCCTTCTCCTCTCACTTGGTTTAACATTTTGTTCTTATGGGGTGTTTTGGTGATATTTTGTACTCTTTAAAAAATAGTTTCTCCAAATCCTTAGATATACCTATTTCATCATCTTTAAAACTTTTCTTGGAGCTAAGATGGTTATATTCATAAAATATAACATGCACATATTCTTCATTAATAAGAGTCCTTTTATTAAATACTTTATATGCTTTACTAGTTAAGGAGTAACCTAGAAAAATTATTTTATTTTCTTTTCAATCAAAATTTTTAAAATTATCCTTAGTGTTCAAAACATAACATTTACAATCAAACACTTTAAAATAACTATTTTTTTAACTTTTTTCCATGTCAAAGCTCATAAGGTATTTTATCTATAGTAGGTCTTATATAGACTCTATTAGATATGTGATATGCAGTTACTACAACTTCTACTTAAAAATACTTTGAGAGATCATAGTTATTTATCATTTTTGTAGCCATATCTTGCAAAGTCCTATTTTTCTTTTCAATATCTCTATTTTGTTGAGGAGTTCTAGGAGTATAAAAATTATGAAAGATGCTTTTTTCTTCATAAAAAGATTCAAACAATTCATTTTCAAAATTTTTAACATTATCACTTCTAATTGATGTAATGGATTTTTTTTTCATTTAAAAAATCTTATGACAAACTTAACAAAATCTTCAAAGCATTCATTTCTAATAGCTAAAAATAATATAAATGTGAATTTACTAAAGTCATCTATTATCATAAATCCATAAATTTTTTCACTTTGATTAGCAACTTTAGTAAGGTTAAACAAATCCATATAAAACAATTACAAAGGTCTAATAAAGGTTATTAATTTTTTGCCCTTAAATAAGCTCTTGGTTTGTGTACTCATTTGTTAATCTCAACAAACCTTGTTCTTTTCAATCTTGACTTTTGGAAGTCAATTGATAAGTTACTTAGATTTAAGGTTGAATATGAGATCCATGCTTGCATATCCAAACCTCCTATGCCAAGTCCATGCATCTTTACTTGTAAGCCTTAAATATTTCATACTTTGGTTAGAGAGGTCATTAAGATCAATTCATAAATGTTACCTTCTCTCTTACTTAAAAATACAATGTTATTATCAACGGTTCTAGAAAAAATGCATATTTCTTTCAAAACATACTTTATAATCTTTGTTATATAGTTGACTTATTCTTAATAAATTATGTTTTAATCCTTATACTAAAAGCATACTGTCAATTATAATATGGTCTCCCTTACTAACTTTTTTAATGTCAATTATCTTACCCTTGTCATTGTCTCTAAGTGTGATGAATCTTCCATCTTTGTTTCTAATAGTTATGAATTAGGATGCATTACAATTCATGTTCCTTGAGTATACACTATATATATACCATTTGTTCATATTTTTTTAGAGACCTAGAAAATAGAACAATCAACGTGTTTTAAGTACCCATATAAATTCGAATCCTTGATTATTAGTCTTCTTTTTCTAACCCACATTTTTAAAGAACTTGCTATTCTTTATTTCAAAAAGCAAATTTTAGCAATATATATAAGGTTACCTAAAAAATGACATATCTATTATATGTTTGACATGAATTTATTTTATGAAAGTGAGGTTCTAAAGTTATTGTTCATGGGATGCACTCATTTGAGTGTTATAATAATTGTGTATTTTCTTGGGATGGAAGTAATGTTTGACATTATAATATATATGAGATATGTTTCTTTAGTTATTTTGATGCTTATGATAGTGTGAGCATATGTCAAGGGATCATATCTATTATGTGACTATTATATGTATAAGCCTTACTTTAAATTTAGATTGGAAATTACATATAAATGTAAATGTCTTTTCTCCATATAAGGATGTACCAAGCTCATTTACTAGTTTCGGTGAAGGCTCTTCACTAGGCTTTTATTTTTTTCTTGACAAATTTAGTCTTATTTATTTGGTACACTTCTATAAGTATAATCCTATGCTTATTATTAGAATTCTTTTAAGCTCTTAATATACTTTCTAATTTTTCATTTTCTTTAGTAAGTTTAGACAAGGAGTCTATGAAAGAATTAACCTTCTTCTTAGACAAGGAGTCTATGAAAGAATTAACCTTCTTCTTCAGTGTCTCATTCTCAATTTTTAATGCATCTAGGTTTTCAGTATCTACAATCCTAGCACCCTTGAATGCTTTGATGTGCTTTTTATTATTTCTTTCTCATTCACAATTCATCCAATAAATTTTAGTTTCTTTAAGTTTGGAAGATAATTTCTTCCTTTTCATGCTTATGATTTTTAGACTCTTAACTAGTTCATTGCAAGTCAGTTTAACATCTTTATCATAATTGAATTTTAGAAGTACTTTATTGTCATCATTTTCCACAAAGCATATGTGAGCTACTTCTCCTTTTGATTTTTTACTTTTGTAGTCACTTGATTCATCCTAAGTTGATGCTTTAAGATCCCTCTTATTCTTCTTATTATCCCTCTTCTCCTTTTTATCATTCTCTCATATATTTTATTATCTTTAAAGAGAGGCATTGGGACTTAATTTGGTTGAATTTCCTACATTTGAAACAAATACTGTCAAAAGATTTGTTGTTTTAATCCACCTTACCTTCCTTGAATCCTTTTGTTTTAGAGCAATTCTTTCTCTTTAAAAGTTTTTTTAATTTCTTAGTAATAAGGGCAATATCTTCATCATTGCTTCCACTTGAGGATGTCTCATCTTCCTCACTTGATTCCTCCTTTAAGGTTTTGAATGCTAGGCTCTTTTTCTTTGTAAGCGTTGTCTCTTTTTGTGTCCATTTGAGCCTCATTTCATAGGTGAAGAGAGATTTAATGAGCTATTCTAATGGTAGTATTATTAACTTAGTAACTTTTTGTATAACTTTCACTCTGATTTCTTAGATATTTGAAAGTGACCTAAGCAACTTTCTCACCATTATAACATTAGTTTAGGCTTTAAAAGACATTTGAGAGTATTAATAATTTTTAAAAACCTTATATACATGCTTAGTATACTTTCCATATATTTTTTTAGAATAATTCACATTGATGAGTTAGTATTCTTGGAAATAATCTCTCTACTAGTTAGGGGTAAGGACCTCCCTAGACCCTCCGTTTAGCGGGATATTACTGGGTCATTGTTATTGTTGTTGATGAGTTAGCACGCTTACTTTACTTTCTTCAAATTGATTAGTACTCTCATGTGTGATTTTAAGTGTGTGCCAAATTTTATGATTGAATTCATTCCTACATAATGTGCAAAATAATATGTGAATACCTTTACTATTCAAAGAAATAAGTCTCTTATCGTGAGGTTCCCATTCTTCTTTTAGTTTGGACACTTTTTTGTCGTCTATAAATTTTATAGGAGTGAAAAGGCTATTTGAGTCTATTTCTCACTAGTAAACACTCTTGATTGTTAATATAATTTTCATTCTAGTTTTTAATAAAGATCATCATTACCATTAAAGAAAGAGACTCTACTAATGTTTTGTCTCTATTGGTTGGATGGGGATGATAATGCACTTAAGTGTGCCATGGTGATTACTTTATAATTTCATATGAAATACTAACTTAAGAGACCCAATTTGATACCATTTATTGGTTGCCAATGGCATTTAAGAGGGAGGATGAATTTAGAAATGGTAATAGATTGGGTTGGAGGTAGGATCTCCTTGGTCCTACACCTATTGCCCATAGGTCAAGCCTAACTTGAAGCCTAGTAAGCTTTGAGTGTGCTTGACATCATTTGTTTCTTCAGATTTTTAAGCTTATAGACTAAACCATATCATTTTGGTTAGTTACATCAAAATAATATCATTTTGACAGTGAGGGATCAGAGACCAATGTGAAGCCTTGCCTAATCAAACCAGGTCATAATAGGTCAATATTACCAAGCCTAGGTGAATTGAGTGTTGGTCAATTTAAACAAGTAAAATTTTATCTAATGAATGCTATTGAACAATGATCAATATATGATGAAATAAAGAAATAATTTAATATAAATCAATAGCACAATTTATAATAATTCAATAAACAAACCTTCACAATGTTTACTCTTTAAAACACACTTTGGAATTCTATTAATTTTTTTTCTTTTAGCAATTCAAAGAAGAATCTTCTTACAATAATCTTGATTTTTACAAGTAAAAAGCAACTCTCTTATAATTTTTCTCCAAGATGAAGAGTAAACCTACTAAAAAATGAGTTTATAACTCAAAAGATCTTGCTTGATCACTTTGATAATCTAAAGGCTCGCTCACTTCAAAATATATCAATAAACGCTCACAAAATCTTTGAACAACTCTTTGAAATGTATCATAGAGCATTTAGATATTATTTCATATCAAAATTAATGAAAAACTATATAATAAGCTTTGAGGTTTAAACTAGCTGTTGAAACAAATAGCTAATTGTTGCCAATGACTAGTTACTATGCGTTGATCATTATTATACATTACTCGACTAATGTGCATTGAATACACAAATTTTCTAGTTGTTGGAATATTGTTTGACTACTATAGTCTATTGATGTACTAATGTATATCCTATTAGTACACTAGTTAGTCCACATCAACATATTAGTTGACCAGTTTGGCAATTATACAATCTCGATACACATTTTGTATAACTTAATCTATATTGGTTGGCCACTAACTTATATGGATTGACTAATACACCCAAAATCATAATTCTATCATCTTCTAAGGCTCAAACCCAATTTTCTCAATGTAAAATTAACTTAAAAATGTTCTTTAAAGAATGTTTTAAGTTTCAAGAGAGTTTCCTTGAAATTAAAACCTAATTACTCTTAACGATTAAAAAGACTTATTCATTAAGTTAAAACAATGATGCGTTTATACGTGATGAGTCTTCAAATTATCAAAGTAACTAATTAAGAAATACAATAAAAATTACATGGTCATTTATAACCTTTTCGTACCTTGCTTTTCCTTGGTCTTGATTTTGTTCTTCACCTTAATCAATTTAACTCCAACTTTTCTTTAGTATATTCATAAGATATTTTTGATTTGTGTATATTAATATTATTTTTATATTATTTTCATAAAAAACAAACTCATTAATATTACTTGTATTTCATTATCATCAGAGCATAAATTGTACATCCCTAAGTTCAACACTTCACCTTATAAGAATAAAATTTTTCATCATTATAAATTTCAAATTGGACACATTTTTATGTTTTTTTTAATTAATTTAACATATTATATGACAAATGTTTAATTATAATATCCTTATGTCTTAAATACGAATATAATACAAAAAGTTCACATATCAACATTTTGGAGAAGCACTTAAGTTTAGTTTAAAACGTAGATATGTATTTATATGGAGGTAGATAAATAGATATATAAATACATATAATTAGTTAATATATTATATGTTCAATACTCAGTTATGATATCCATGCAGCTTAAATGAATTGGTTAAATTAGAATATAATAAATACAGAGAGTCGCAAGTTAAATTATGAAGAATATTAAATAAATTATTTAAATTTCTTATTCATAATATTAATGTGTTTTAAATTAATTAATTGTTATATTTTGTTGCAAATATTTAATTATAGTTTCATATGAGTACAGTAAATATAATGAATACTAAATTTTGGATATAAAAATTGTAAACTCCATGAGTCAACAAAATCTTTTATCCTCTTCCAACCAACAACGATGTACAGAAAGTACGATAAGAATAAAAGTACCTTGAGTCCTTGACACGGTTTTATTGTAAAATAGGTCTTGTTTGGTAAATGATCAGATCAGTTATTTTTTAGTAGATTGAGATATATTGGACTGTTTGATCATGTCAAATTATTGATAATCATGTTTGATAATCAACTTATTGAGTTAACAAATTGAACCCAATTTATTGTTTTTGAAAATGTTTCTATAAGGAGCGCTTTGCTCCGGTGGCTGAAAAATGGAAGGATGAAAAGATAATTGTGTCCAAAAGTTATTACAAATTACTTAAGCTGCTATCTTGTATTATTGCTTTTCCTTCACTAAACTTCAACTTGATTAATATGAAGAAAGAAAGTAATAGTAGTAGTATAATACTATTTTTTTATAATTTTTTTAAATCATGTCTTTATAAATCTTTTTATATATAAATAATTAATATTAAATAACTAATTTTATCAAATATTTTTAAATAAATAGTTAATATTATCTGCGGACTTATAATAAATCAGTTGTTATACTGTAACAATTGATAAAATTGACGCAATTTAATGTCAAACAGGCCATAATGAAAAGAAACGTAATATTAGAAACCCCTTCCATACGCGTTACGGCTGACGAGCTCAACCATGTCTTAACGGGTAATCTAATTGCCACGTATCCAAGTCGTTTAAGTCAACTACTGCATAACGTTTGCGATTAGTACGCCTGTAATAGTTTATTTTAATTGCAAAATTGTCATATAATTCCAATTCAGATGCAGATCCAAACTCTACCGTTGGTCAAATACGGCAACCTATAGAACTTCACGTGACTAAAAGCTTTAATCAAAGACCCAACATACATACACGTCTTAGGGTGATTTGATTCAAACGGGCCCCATTTTCTAACTCTTGTTATTAATAGTTTACCACGTCCCAAAACGGACAAAGAGAGATCCTGTGCGTAATATTTGGATCATATATAATATATAACATTATGTAATAAAAAGTAAAAAGGTTACTTTCTTAAGATTTTCTTTTCTCATAAACAAAATGACAGTGACAGTTTTTTTGCTAAGAACTTGAGAGAGAGTCAAAAACACGAATTTATTCGACAACGCGGACGGAGGGATGCATTTCAGTAACAAGCCAGCCAGAGCCAGTCTCGTTCTAGGGGTCTACCTTTTAATTTTCTTCTTCCCTCTCTACAACAATGCTTCCAACCCTTTTGGCGCTGCTGGTTCTGGGCCCCGCCTTAACCGCGAGGATCATCGCCCATCAGGAGTCGGGTCCCTGGACATGCGGGTCGGACTCCGGGATTCGCGTGGTTGCTGGGTTTAAACCCGGCATCGTCACCGTCGATGGACACGCCGAAGATTGGAAGGACATTGACGGCTTCGAGTTCTCTCTTCTTCCGGCCACTGACCCAGATGCCGATAAAGAGTATACCAGCGGCAAAATGGCCGTTAAGGTAGTTTTTTTAATTCAAATCCTTAAAAATGTGAACTAAAACTGTCTATTTTTCTGTTTCCATATATTGGATTTGGCTTGTCTTAAAATGGGTTATAATCTGGATAAAGTTGAATTTTGTCACATCGATAAACGTGAGATCTTTTTTCGCAGGCCTTGCACGATGGTCATAATATCTACTTTTTATTGCAAGTTGATGGGGAATATGCGTACACGACAGGGTAAGTGGTGTTTCTGGAAAGTAATGGATAAACGAGAAGATATGATTTTTTCCAAGATTAAGATGTGGGATTTGAGTTTATGTTTGACATGGTCTTGCTTTTGGATGATTTGGAATCAGATCATAGCTTATGTTTGGTCATGTATTTTAGTGATTCTATGATGCTATTTTAATTAGCTGAGTTGAATGTTTGTAACTATTAATATCTTTCTGTAGTTTCATCACTAGTGACATTTCATGGGTTAAAGCTCTAGTTGGAATTGCTTATTCTGTGTTTGTTTCATAAATTAGAATGGCTACTATTCTAAGAAATACCAAATTCAGATGTCACTATGACTACCTCAGACTCCTTGTACTTTATGATTCTTGTACGTAACCATAGTTTTTGTTTGTATTTAGGGCAGCCAATTTTAGGTCCTTTTGTTTGTATTTATTGGAGTGAAGACTTAGCTGAATGGGGTATTTGAGTTTAGAATTCTCGACCTCAAATGGATTTATCAAATTGAATTTAGTTTCTTTGTTGCAGCAATAACAACAAATGCCCATCTGTGGCTCTCATGTTTCAAATTGGTGATGATGCCACCTACCACAGAGTAAGTGTCTTCCTGTATAATTCACTTTACTTGTCTTATTGCAAGTTTATATTCAATGTCTTTTTATTAACCTCAACAAACTCGTGTGGTTTAGATGGGAGGTTGCAAGGACGGATCTGACACTTGTACCAACACGACTTGCAAGGGATTTGAGGTTGATATCATGCATTTCTCAATTGGAAATGCCATTCCAGGACGATTATATGGTGGAAATCCAATAGACAACAAAAATGGAAATGGTGGTGACAGGTTGGGTATTATTTACTTCTTTACCATCAACAAAATTGATTGACAAGGTTTGAGAGTTCATGCTTGCATAACACACTCATTTAACTTAAATCAATCTGTGGTGTATTGGTTTGTTTGAACAGTTTTGGCCATTTGGTTGATCTTTATGCGTGGAATCCGCACTGTAGTTATCTTGATGGCACTGGTCCTTCAGGTACTTCTATGATTTATGTTAGTGTCAGTTAATGGAAAATGAAACTTGTTGACATCATATGAAACAGATGGAACTAGCTTTAAGAGTGCAGAATAAAGTAGTGCATAACGCACTAAATAAAGTGTCAAAAAGGGCACCATGAGAGGTTCATAATGTTGATGATATGCTACTACAAAGTCAAAGCTTTTCTTTGAAATTGTCAATTTCAAACTTTTGTGGACATTCATGCTCAATGGGATAAACTTTTATGAATGTCTTGATACGTTAATCATTAAATGGCTAGATTGTACTTTTATCTAAATTGTTAGACATCTGCATTGACATTTCCATTTCTTTAGAATCTTCTATTATTTTTGTGTTGGTAACTTATATCTGTATTATTATTCCTACTAGACTAACTTTGAATCACTTTAACTGCCATTTATTTTGTGAAGTAGTTATTGTTTCACCTCCCTAGATCTTTTCCATTTTTTTTGTCCCTTTTTTCATTTTTAATTGAAATCCTTAAATTGCAACCCTTGATTCTCATCGCTGATGCTTGATCCTCATACTGATTCTCAATGTGCTGATTCAGGCTGTTAAGATACCCTGTGGTTTATTTATGACATCTTAAGTATCAAATTGTTATACTTTCCAAGTTAGCTTAGTTACTGGTTTCCTCCGGCCTATTTATCCCTTACAATTTACAGTTCAAATTTAGATCGACCGTTCCCTAATGATACTTGAACATTTGACAACACTTATTGCAGTCAGGACCAATATGAAAAAAGAAAGGCTATTTAACATGACATTGATTCTAGAATTTGGAATACCTGCAGTTGTGGCATAAGGACTTCCCCCAAATTTTGACCCCTATAAGGAGTATATGACATGTTTCTCTCGCCTGTTGAAAGTATAGGTGCAAGGATGAACAAAAGCATTGTAGACTTTTTATGAGTAGACTTCTGTTATATCTTTTCTTGGTGGTGGTTAACTGTTCATGGTAGTTTCTTGTTTAACACTTCAAATGCATTCATTTAACATGTAAGATCTTCTTCCTTGATGGGTATAATCCAGTTTGAAAAAGTTATATATCATGGCTATTTCAGTTCAACTTCCTCTGCTTGTGGTTGTGTTTATGAAAGTAATTAACGATCAGACTGTTGACTGTTGTTTTTCCCATTTTAGGCAATGACTCAACTGCACTGAATGACTGGAAAGGGGCGTGGTGGCACAGCAGCTTTACTGTTCACTCAGGTAGTTTCTCTTTGTTTTTTCTTTCAATTATGTAATTATTCACCAATGTTTCTATGTGGGCATAGTAATTGAGTCCAATTCAAATACATAGCATGACCTGATGGCAAAAATAAAAAGGCAAGAAAATTTAAGACCGTGATTTATGTTGCTATGCATGAGAAAGCTTATGTGACACTTGTAAGAGAACCAAGGGATGAACAGACAGTTCATTTATATTACATAAGAACATGCAAGAGTGACTCAACCATGGTATATACACTACAAATGATAAATGTGCTTTTAATGTCTTATCTTATAGAAGTGTTCGTCTGATCTATGGGCAGTGTAGTCTTTTTGAAGAAGAAGTGAAACAAGGAATGAAAAGAGAAGAATAATGAACTTTTTGCATCTTATGAACCTTTTGTCAAAATTATTTCAAGCAGTCTTTGGTAGCTTCTTGCCTGTGTTTTCAAGTGTCGGATTATGATCTATTTCACTACTAGATTTTTCTTCTCTGTTTCCTTTTAAATATGATTTCAATTTTGTGATCAGGTTTTGTGAAGGCAGACAGTCCTTATTCATCAGCTGGTAAGGTGGGCACATATTCCTTTGAGTTCTCCAGGCCATTAAGAACCATGGATCGACTTCAGCAGGTTAGACACTTAATCTGTCATCCAGATTTTGGCTGCCAGATATCTAGCTTGATTGTTTTAAATGTTGTCTTATAATGCTATAAGAATCCTTGTCCAAGTCTGAGACTGCTTATTGGCACTGATACAAATACTATATATGTTAATAGAGTGAATATTTAGCAAGCCTTCTAACAAGTCCTCCTTGTCTATTCTTAATCCAAATCACAAGATTTTGTAAATATTACATGTGAATATCTATAGTTCAATCATAAAATATTCAAAAATTTGGTGGAGCTTATTCTGCTCCTCATATACTGCAACAGCCTTGCTCTTTATTTACTGCTATAGCGTACACTGGATTTAAGAGACATGACTGTCGAACACTTCAAACTGAGGATTCTCTTGGACTATTCTTTATGCATTACGTTGGGGAATATTTCCTGGATGGGGTCTAATGAGTTCTATGTCTGATTCTCCAATTATGTAGGATGCACAGTTTACGATAGGGGTGCCTGGCAAGATGTCTGCTGCATTTTGGTATCCTGTTGATGGGAACCCATGGCATGGTTCTGGACACTATTCTATTAGCTGTGATTGGATACCATTAGACATCCCTCCGGCCAGGTCCATGCTAGCCAAGCTATCATCCCACGGTTCACAAGACATTGCCAGTGCCTTCTCCCTTCTTTTTTCGGTAGGAGCTCTATGCCTTTCTGCATTTGCGGCTTTCATAGTTGCTAGATCCAGGCATGCAAATGCCCAATTTGTCCGCGTGGACGATGGTCTTTAGGATACCACAAGATTGTACTGTCAATTGAAGGTTGTACTAGTCAGTTTTGTACTTTGATTACTTTCTTGTCCTTAAAATTCTTTGTTGCAACTAGATTTTTTGTTTATTGTCCACCTTTTGTGCCACTTTTGCTTTCTTAGTAAAGAACCACAGTACTCAAGTACATATGAGTTCCCAAAAGTTGGAATGTAAGCCAGTAAGTGGTACCCGTTCATGCCACTTACGCTTCTGAAAAACATGTCTCCTTAAACTTTAATGTGATTGGAAAAACTATGTTTATCTGTTCTGGATCCACTTTTTTTCTCTTTTTTCCAATCTTAAGTTCTTTCTGAGCAGTGAACTCTAATGAATAC
>JAOQMM010000004.1:4217998-4228543 GCA_027563515.1 Erythroxylum platyclados
TATGAGCAGACAATGGAGGGGAGTGTGCATATAAGGCGCTTGAAGAATACTATACATCACATGGTATCAGATATGAGGGGGTATTTGGGTGTCCAGCTTATATGCATGTAAATGAGAGAAAGTTAGAGCCTAGGGCTAAGAAATGTATTTTTCTCGGTTATGTTTCAGGGGTGAAAGGATACATATTATAGTGTCTTGATCCCAAATCACCTAAATTTATAATTAGTAGAGATGTTACTTTTGATGAGCCATGTATGTTGTATCCTAGAAAAGAGTCTTGTAATCCTTGTAATTTTGAAAAAGAGGATAGTACACAAAAACAGGTGGAATTAGAGATTGGTAATCCAGGTCCTTCTCAGAGATCCTCTACAAGTCAGACAGATGGAGTTGATGAACGAGAGATTGATCTGGTTGATGATGAACCAGTAGAGGAAGAATATCCCATAACCAGAGATAGACCAAGACGAGAGATTCGACCACCACAGAGGTATGCAAATTTAGTTGCCTATGCTTTATTAGTGGCACAGGAAACAGGTGTAGATGATGAACCTATCACCTATTTGGACGCTAATCAATGTGCTAATTCGGATAAGTGGGTAGTAGCTATGAATGAAGAAATGGCACAAGAATGGTACTTGGGATCTTGTGACGCCGTCAAAGGGTAAGAAAATAGTTGGTTGTAAATGGGTTTTCAAAAGGAAAGAAGGTACTTTAGGTATGCAAGATATAAAGCACAATTAGTTGCAAAAGGCTACAGTCAGGTACAACATATTGGCTTTAATGATGTTTTCTCACTTGTTGTGAAACATAGCTCTATTCGTTTATTACTTGCATTAGTTGCCATGATTGATTGGAATTAGAACAGCTTTATGTCAACACAGCTTTTCTACATGGTGAATTAGATGAACAGATCTATATGAAACAACCTAAAGGTTTTGAAGTTGAAAGTAAAGAAGACCAGGTTTGCTTGTTGAAGAAATCATTGTACAGATTAAAGCAATTTCTAAGACAATGGTATAAGAGGTTTGATTCATTTATGTTGGATTATAATTCCGCTAGGAGCGTGTATGATAGTTGTGTCTACTTCCGAAAGCCAGATGATGATTCATTCATTTATTTGTTGTTATATGTTAATGACATGCTTATTGCGGCTAAGAATCTTGCAGAAATTCACCAGTTGAAGGCCTTATTATGCGGTGAATTTGAAATGAAAGATTTAGGAGCAGCTAAGAAGATCCTTAGCATGGGATTAAAAGAGATAGAGGAGTTGGAAAATTATATCTGACCCAAGGAAGCTACCTGAAGCAGGTTTTGGAGAGATTTGGCATGCAAGATGCTAAACCAATCAGTACTCCTCTAGCTAGTCATTTCAGGCTACCGACTGCTTAATCACCACTGTCAAAGGAAGAGGAAGATTATATGGCACGTGTTCTTTATTCTAGTGTCGTTGATAGTATTATGTATGCAATGGTTTGTAATCGTCCTGATATTTCCCAAGCAATTAGTGTTATTAGTAGGTATATTGCCAATTCAGGGCAGGCAGTGAAATGGATTCTCATATACTTAAAGGGAACTTTAGACACTTGCTTGGAGTTTGGAAGAAGTAGTAACACTTTGATTGGTTTTGTAGATTTAGACTATACCGGTGATCTTGATAAGCGTAGGTCTCTTACAGGCTATGTATTTTGTATTGGAGGTTGCGCTATTAGCTATAAAGCTACACTATAACATGTAGATGTTTTTTTCTTGCTCACGGAGTACCTAGTGTACTCACCCCCCATCTTTCCAACCATGTAGGTCAGTTGTTAACTTTTGGGCAGCTTACAGAGTGTGTTCGGAGCCTTTTGATATCCTCGAGTCATTACTGCACGTGAGTAGCTACTTGGGTGGTCTTTTGTTTCATACTATCTAGCGACTCATGAACTTACTTTAATTGGTCGTGTATATGTTGATTTTGCTTCTGTTATGTATTTTGGTACTTGACACAAATTGTGTGTATGGTTATATTTCAACTTAATGAATGAGTACCTTGTATTGTATTTATGTATGATTGTGGGTTATGTGGACTGAAAGGTTCTGGTGCTGCCCTTGAGTTGAACTGAAAATATAAAAGTGTTTTTTTTAATTTTGCAGGTATTTGAAATTTTGGCTAGTCAAAAATAAAACCGTTGTGCTGTTCTTTTTTTTTAAAAAACAAAATGTTAAATTAATGTGATGCGAATGATATTGGTAAGCCTTGCATAGTCGAGTTAAGGGTACCATACCATATGTACTCGTAGCCTGGGTATGCGGCGGTTGTTACGGGCTTGACGTAGATTCGGGTCGTGACATTTGAAGTTACGGCCTTATAAATAGAGTTCTGTCATAGTTAGGGCAATCAGAAGCTATCAGCAAGGTATTTCAGGCCCTATGAAGTGTTAGATGAAATTGGTAAGATGGCTTACAAGCTCAAGTTACTAGAAGGTTCTATAATCCATCCTTTTTTATGTGTCACAATTGAAGAAGAGGATTGGGTCACATATTTAAACACAATTTCAACTTCCAATCAAGGGATCAGGAGGGGAATTCAAACTTAAGCCTATAGCTATCTTGGATCAAAAAATGGTGGAAAAGGGGAATCAAGTAGTGTCTAAAGTATTGGTGTAGTGGTCAAGATTGGAATCAACAGAAGCTATATGGAAAGGCTATCATAAATTACGTCGAAAGTTTCCAACTTAGAATCCTTGAGGACAAGGAGCGACTTCAAGGAGGGGTATTTTCATGACATAAATAATCAATGCAACAAAAATAAATAGCTAGCACAAACCACTACCATCATCATACATGCAATCAACCATACGCACACACTATCCATTCCCCTATATATTGTCATTTTCTTATTTTTTAGACTGAGTAGAGCAACGAATAAAATTAGTTATAGTAGTTATTATGGCGTCCTCTTTATACAGTATATTCCAGAGTCTGTTGTAACAAGTGGGCCCAAGCTTATGAGAGAGTCTTGTAACAGCTGTGTCGAAGTTCAATAGAAAAACATATTATAAAAGCAAGACAATAATAGCAAGAGAAAATAGAAGAAATTTATCAAAACTTATCTTTTTCTCCGTTGCTCTTCACTTTTATCATGCTTCCTCTTTTCTTCCTTCACTCCATTTTCTTTCTGCTTTCTCGCTCGCTCTCTCTCTCTCTCTCTTGACTATATTGCTAGTTATCCTCCGCCACTTCGGGGTGTGTAGCAACTATGGAGGCAAGTAGTCTCATCATCACGTAATCATTGGATTTGGCCAGAAAGGGAACCTTGAACTCTAGATTTGAGAAGGAAGATGGTGATTTAACTGAGACAAACGAAATGTGGGCAGTGGAATGGTTACTTAAGTAACCACTAATACATTTAAGTGCCCAAGGATAATTATGTAGGTAGACAGCTCTTGACAAACCACCATCGTTGGATCTCAAATTTGACCAACTTTATCCCATTAATTCACCATTCTTGATACCCAACTTCAATCCAATTTAATTCAGAAACATCCAGCCTCATCAATTACTAAACTAACCCTAGATCTAATACCAAAACTACCCTCATATTGTAATTAGCGTGATAGTAATACAATTTTGGCGAGTATAATTATTCTACTTTAGTCTTGAGGACAATAACATAATCATTATAATTTCGGTTTCTCTACTCTTTTCAGGCTTATGTAAATTTTCTTCTTCTTTATCCACTATTTCTCTTCTAAATCTTCTTGAATTTCATGATTAAACAAAGATCTAATATGTCAAATAACCACAAACTCATATTAACTATAATATTTGTATCAGAACCAACTTCATTTAGAAATATCAGTCCATCATTTATTTTATTTTTTAAATTAAAGAATGTATTAAACATTCAAATGGAAATGGCCAAATCCTTGCAAGAGTTTCAAGATGTATGGGCTTAAGAGTACGTCGACCCTAATATTTTTAGGTGTTCAAAATGAACCTTAACGTTTATAAAACGTTTAAAATAAACCCTAACTTTTAGAAAACGTTCAAAATAAAGTATGAAGCTATTGACATCAAATGGGACCCATTATTTGATGACGCGAAATTTTTTGAACATTGAGGTGGGCCCCACTATATATAAAATTTTACGCAGCAATTGATCTACATCGTCAAATTCTTCTGACATTTCCTTGATTAATATGTACATTTGGACCTACCCTCCATCACCCTGAAGTTTTCTCACGAAATCTTCGTTGGTCTCCATTATCGCTTCCCTCATCTTGAGTATAAAACTCGAGTTATCAGCTTCTATGGTTGTGCTTAATTAGTTTAAATCATCTCAGCATTGTTTCATTATATATGGTCGCTAACTCGATATGATATTCCATTTCATGGCAATAGTATCTAATTTTTCTGCTACATTGTCGTAAGTCGTTTCTTATTTTCTGCTTTTTGTGTTGACTTGCTGGTTTCTTTGTGCTCTTTTGTCAACCATGTCTTAAGGTTACAGCAGTATTGAAGAACCTGTGGGGTAAATGAGGTCTTCAGTTATCCTTGCCCTCCAAAGTCTTCCTATATGTTTCTAGTTTGAGGACGTTGGTGCTTTAACTGCAAAAGATGGTTGGTTTTTTGTTGGTTGGTTTAGATCATGCTTCTGGATATGACAGCCTTCTTTATGTGAAAGAAAGGTGAATTTGCAAACAATCAACAATCTTCAGCCATATCCGAGTTGAAAAGAAAATTTATCAAACTTTCAAACTTCAGGATCTGTGGATGGTGATTTTGATGGGAAATGCGTGAAAGAAAAGATATGCGAAGCAAAGTAGCTCTTTATACATTGTATTTCAATGATATCCAGCCACTTGCTTAAAGTCTGCCATTATGAATGACATGAAATCAGAAAATAGTCTATATAGAACCATGCAACTCTCCCACCACTACATGCCTTCCTAACCTAGGTTGCTTCTCAATTATTCATGAAAAAGCAGGCAAAAGAATGGTATCCTCATCAAGGTTTCCTTCCATATAGTTATATATAACATTTGGAGAGAAAGAAACAGAAGAATTTACAAGAAAAAGGGGCAGAATATGTATCAACTTGTTGATCTTACGGTCAATACAATTAGAGAGGTGATCTTAGCCAACAAGAAGCAAAACTCTATAAGCTAAGATGTCAGAGATATATGGTTAATTTGATGCTTTTTGTTTCTTTTGTAAATTCAGTATAGTTTAGAAACTCTCAATTGTAAATATTCGATCCGTCTTAAGATCTTCGTCTAGCTTTTGCTATTGTTTAATACATAATTTCTTTTAACTTCCGAAAAAAAAAAACAAGGAATCGTCCTTTTATATTATAATGGACGTATGAAAATAATGGATATCGTGTTGAATTTGGAGCTCTTAACTTAATAATTATGTATAGGAGAAAAGGGTTTGTCCTGTTGCTTTGTGTTAGAACTTGTCGACTTCCTTGTGTATTTTCCTATATCTTTGTTGGGCCATAGAATGTTTAACTCTTGCAAAAAATGAAAATGCGGTTTAATTATTTACGTGACAGATAAGAACTTGATTGATTTATAACTGGACCATAAATTTTTCGATCTGCATACAACATTTTTGTTATCTTTTGTTTACTTAACATCATCGTTGGATCTATTTAAAGGTCATCGCAGGCTGACATTCATGCGATAAGAGACTATTAACCATTTCACTTAGAAGAGTGATTAAGTTTGTGATGAAGTAGCCATTGTCAAAGCTTCATTGTCAAAAGATACTGAGAACAGTAAAGCCTTTATTAATGTAAGACTTTGAAATGCAAATACAAGTCACGTCCCAAACAAAGTTTCCCATTGAAGGTCTGTCAATGGAGGAAGAGCTCGCCTGCGAATGTTAATGGCGTTACTTATAAACGTAGGTTTACAGGTGCCCCAGTTTCTATTCACAGCTGACATAACGCACTTGGACAGTAGAGCACAAACAGCCTCAACTCTTGTTGGATTCTTAACCTCTGAACTTGTTGCTTTGTTTTTGAGTCTTGTAAGAGATTGAGCATCGAACACGAATGTCCTCGTTTTTACTAAAATCCGGGATTAAAGTTTCTTATTCACTAGACGTGATCGTCATTGCTGAGCAAGTTTTCAGAAACGAACTCAATCCGATCCCGTCACAAAAACCGTGCCAAATAGATACTCCAATGGCGATTCCACCACAAGAAAAGCTGGTTTCTTGAAACAGAAAGACGTGAGATCCTGGAATTGGAACACTAAAAGGTGCAGTTTTACTTGGAAGAAATTTCTGCAGTGAATTCCGATGATCAGGATTGTTCAAACATTCATATAAACTACAGTTCATCTTGGCCTCGATATAGTAAACTCCATTGTCGTTAAAAAGGGTCAGTGTTTCTAATAAAGATTGCTTCAGATTTAGTGACCTCCCGGAGGTGAGAAGATCAGAATTCTTTTGTTTCCTGGAATAGAAGAGTAAAACTGGAAAATAAAGGATGGTGGGAATTGATCCAATAGAGAGCTTGTGAGGTTTCAGGTGGTGGTGTGGCGTTGGTGTACAAATTAATCAAGGAAGTGTCAGAAGAATTTGATAGTGTCGAATCTGTGGAAGGTGTAGATCAAAACAGTCCTGAGAAATGAATATGTTCGGATATCCAAAATCTGCCAATGCCTGGTATGAATAGTAGCTGTAACAAAATTCAATAGAAGGAGAAGGAAATAAAATCTTATGAACATATATTGTATGAAGCAAAAAGGTTAAAACTTTTCACTAACACGTAAATCAGCATGACGAGATTTGCTAGTGCAGAACAGCTATGTAAACTGACTATTGTTTATGAATGGACACAACAGAAATTATATAGAACACTAGCGTTTATGTTTTCATGCCAACCAGGATGAATTTGGCAATTTTAACTTGTATGCTCCAAAGTTTCAAGATATTGATATGAAGAAGATGCATGATGAAATTATCATCGCAGTGAAACTCAGAGTTACTATGCACAAAGAAAAAATAAGCAAACAAAAATTTTACTGACTTCAAACGAAATCAATTAGAACTAAGTCTAACAAAAGGCTTTATCAAGCAGCCTAGTACAAGGAGCAATACGCTTAGGAATAGCCGTGGAGGAATGGACTTCACCTATCAGATGTTACAAGTATGACAGGCAGTCACCTCTTATTTGCAAGCAAAGCAACTATTCTCCATAGCAGATTGTCTTGATATATAGATGCAGACACCAATGAGTCGTCAATCAGAGTCGAACTTTTAAGAACTTCAATAACGTTTAGGACCAGCTTTAGCTGTCAGTTAAATTAAAGCAAATGTCAAGAGATAAAGCAATGTGTAATTCAATGTACCATCTCAACAAAACATAAATGCTAATTTTTCAATTCAAGCACTTGAAATAAATCAGTCTCGGCAACTTGTGATAGTAATTCAAGCAACAAGCAAGGCCAATCAGTACACGAATTTGCCAACGACCTCGAAAACCTCCCAGTTCTATTCAAACAAGCGATCGCGTCAGCTCTCCACTGGCGCTGTAATTTTATGACTTCTTTTGCTAGTCTCAATGCAACAATCGCCTCTCTCATATAAGAAGCATCCTTCCTGGACAAGCTCATCCCTTTCTTCTCCAGTGCCAGAATCTCATCAATCTCTTTTGCATTTAATCGAGCAAATAGTGCGAAAATTGCTTGGTCTTATAAAACCAAAGTCAAAACTTTAGTAGTAGTCGCATTCCGTGACCACGTCGCAGTGTTGGAATTATTCTGGAGGATTATGCGACGAAGTGCAGTGTCAAGTCAGTGCCATTTCATGAGAGTGTTGAAGATTTGAGCGGAAGTAATGGTGCCTAGCTGAATTCCCTTCTGCGCCATTCATTCCAGGCAATTTTTGAATACGTGAGAGTTGGAGGGTCGCAGGTGGACCAAGATGTCCATGGAAACGAGCTGTTATGTAGCGGATGATGGTCTTTTGACAGACAGAGAAAAGTCCACGTAGCCTGTGACATGTGGACCTTTGTTCCAATCATCGAGGAGACCTGCACAAAGACAAAAATCTTAAGAGTCAGCCCTCTCTCTCAACAAAGCCGTTTCATCTTGAGGATGGAGAATAATAAGCTCGAAGATGAGGGTTGATTTACCGACGCCGCGAGGACCATGCAAGACGAGAGGCTGAGGAACACGGTGTTGGTGGGCGTGATTGTTGAGAATTGTTTCACTTAAAGTCTAATGGTGTATTAGACACTTTTGAAGAAGAAAGAAAGAAGCATATCTGTTAGCTTAAGAATTCTTTTATAATTTTGATGATAAAATTGTAATTTTTTAAAATTTAAAATAAGTTTATTTCCTAATCTCTCCTATAAGATTCTTTCTTTTGAATTGAGTGTTATCAACTCAAAAGGAAATAATAAAACGTTTTTTCGAATGAAGATTTATTTCTTACGAAATAATAACGGTCATATTCTTAAAAGGAAATATATTTTATAACGAGACAATCTTTTCGTATTACAGGATCCTTCCATTACGAACATTCCATATAAATATTTTCACTAAAAAAGAAGGTCACTTACTCGATCAAAAGGTTGGAAGAAATTTTGGCAAATTAACGTTGTGATCAATCATCTTCAAATCAAGAGAAACAACGGACATTTCTTTACGAGAGATTATTTAAAGAAGAACAAGTACAGTGAAGAAGACAACAGAGCATAGAAGAGAATATACGTAGACAATATATAAAGAATACATAGAGATCACATAAAAAGAGAAGTGATATAAGCGTACATTGTGTACATCTGAGATACTGAGAATTTTGGTCTTCATCGAGATATCTTTGTCAAAACTCTCTTGAGCGACTGTTAGATCAAATATTGTTGAGAGAGAAACTACTGAAGCTCACTGTTGAGCATTTTTATTCTACTTGTGTTAGCTTGGAGAGGTTAGAACAATACTACTCGTGTTAGCTTGGAGAGGCTAGGACAATACTACTCGTGTTAGCTTGGAGAGGCTAGGACAATACTACTTGTTTGAGCTTAGAGAGGCTCGTCAAAGCACTACTCTATTTTATACTGAACTACTCAAGTAGGAGACTTGAGGACTAGACGTAGGCTTAGGTTATAAGCCGAACCAATATAAATCGACTACGTCTCTCTCTCTTTCTCTCTCTATCTTTGTTTTAATTCCGCATTATATTGTGCATGCTCGTATAAGTCGCTTAACACTTTGTGGCAGGCTCCTTTCGCGTTTTAAAGAAGTCTTTTATTTAGAAGGCCCCTTTCGTGTTTTTTTAAAAAATCTTATCTTTAGTAGGCACCTTCTGTTTTTTAACCAGACTTGTGTCAGGCCCCTTCGCTTTACACAATATTATTCTTTTTAACAGGGTCCTACTATTTCTACTTTGACAAGCAGGCTCTTGCTGTTTTGTTTTAAGAATGTATTTTTGTGAGAAGTTTTAAAAATTCTGTAGTCACACACAATTCACCTCCCTCTTGCGTGTATTTGTTTTTATATCATTTGGTATCAGAGCAAGTTTTCACATATTTGTGTTTTACAGCAAGTGATAGATCATGACAAACAACGTAAGAAGCTTTGAGGGACAATCGATTTCTAAACCTCCCTACTTCAATGGAAACAACTACTCGTACTAGAAAGAGAGAATGACTCTGTAGACATTGAAGTATGGCAAACTATTAAAGTTGGAGCCTTAATTCCCACGACCGATCAAGTAGGAACATGGACAGATGCTAATAGAAGAAAAGCATAGTTGAATGCTAAGGCAAAGCATCACTTAATATATGCTCTATCACTTGAAGAGTATGAGAAGATCTTCTACTGCTCCACCGCTAAAGAAATGTGGGACAAACTCCAAGTAACCTTTGAAGGAACAAATAAGATAAAGAATTACAGAATAAGTCTACTAGTATATCAATACTAAACTATTACCATGAAACAGGGAGAGACTATAGAAGAATTCTTCAAACGCTTCAACAATATCATCATAGCCTTAAAGAATTTTGGAAAAATATATCCTAATGATGAATTGGTAACAAAGATCCTTCGATCACTACCTAAAGAATGGAGACTTAAGGTGATAGCCTTGGAAATAGCAAAGGATCTAGACATTATCTCACTCGAATGGCTAAGAGGAAATCTAATGATTCACGAAACAGAGCTCAGGTGAGATGAAGGAACCTCTTATAAGAGAGGAATGGCACTAAAAGCAGTAAATGATCCAAGTCCTTCAAATGAAGAAGAAAGCGACATTGAACTACAAATAGATGGAGATGACGAGTTCAACCTTATGGTCAGAAAGTATGCGCGTTTCTTCAAAAAGAAGCTAACCAAAACAAGAGAAGGAAATAGGAAGGCAGGAAACAGCAGGCCCTTGCCAAAAAGTAGCAACTCGCAAATTATATGCTACACTTGCAAAAAGCCAGGACACTCCAGACCTGAATGTCTTTTGACCCAAAAGGATAAAATAGAAAACAAGAAAATCAAAAAGCAAGCTATGGCAGCAGCTTGGTCATATGAAGACTTTGACAGTTTTGAAGAAGATGAA
>JAOQMM010000004.1:4247567-4263983 GCA_027563515.1 Erythroxylum platyclados
TATATATATTTCTACATCAAGTATATACAAGTTGTAAGATGTAGACAAATAGTAAATGGTTTTAGCTTTACTAGTATAGGTTAAAGGTTCAAGTCCCTAAACTAGTAAATAATATATTTCATAATGGACTTTAATTAAGATTGGGCCCCAATGGGCTTATAGGTTTAACCCATAATAAGGTAAATAAGGCTTCACTTATTTTTGTTTCTAAACATTGATTATTCCTATTATAGGTTTTAATTACTCCACCAATCAAGCACTTATCTTATTTTTATTTTGAAGAAGAAATCCTAGCCATTGTTTAGAAAATAAGACATCCACAGTCATCACATGTGCCACTACTCACTACAACTTTTATGGCTAACCTTTTAAGGATTGGTTCATCTATTCTTGAGACACCTTCTCCAAATTATTGACCAAAGGTTTTCGTTATTCCAAATAGTGAGAATTATTTGAACTAGAGTAATAAAGATGGATTGCATGGTTTGATTACTAGTATGTTGAATGACTCAGAACCTTGTTTTGGATTTGAATCTTGATAATGGATAAGCCAAGATAATGATTCAACGCCTTGAGCCGATGACCCAAACTTGAACACACATTTAGGTTACAATCACAACCTTGACTAATTGACAACTTGTTATCAAAATAATGTATAAAATGTGATTTGCACTCACACAAAAGTGAACAAGAATGGGCCCTAATGGACTTTAATCAAGATTGGGCTCTACTGGGCTTATATGTTCAACCCATAATAAGTTAAATAAGGCTTTACTTGTTTCCAAACATTGATTATTCTTAATATAGGTTTTGGTTGCTCCAACAACCAAACACTATCTCTATCTTCTGCTTATTTTGAAGAAGAAATCCTAGCCACTATTTAGAAAATAACATACCCACAATCATTACATGTGCTGCCACTCATTGCCAACTTCTATAGCTAATTTTTCAAAGATTTGTTCATTTATTCCTGAGACACCTTCTCCAAGTGATTATGATCTAGGTCTGATGGTTTTTGTTATTCCAACTAGTGAGAATTATTTAAACCAGAGTAATAAAGATGGTTTATATTGCCCGATTACTAGTGAATTGAATGACATAAAACCTTATTCCAGCTTTAAATCCTTGTAATGGATAAGTTAAGGTTATAATTTAACTCCTTAAGCTCATGACCTAAATATTATAATTTAACTCCTTGAGCTGATGACCCAAACTTAAACACCCATTTGGTTTAAAATCACAACCTTAATAAATTGACAACTTGTTATCAAAACAATGTACAGGATATGATATGCATTTGCCTCACAAAAGTGAATGAGAATGTTTACGTGATAAAGATTTGGCAGAATGCACTTGTCCATCACAATGCAAGCATAATCTCGTAAAGTCTGACTTATAATAAACCACCGCTTTTACTACTCCACAAAACTCATAAACAGGTCCCATCTTTTTCTTGTACTCTTCTAATCTTAGTATCAAATGTATATTGAAATTTAATCCATCATACACGAATCTTAAAACTAAATTTGTTTGAGTACAAATTCAAGACATGAACATCACTATAGAAGTTTTGTTTCATAAAAAAAATATGCAAGATATGAAACTTAAAACTAAATCTAATGTTTGAATAGAAATTCAAGACATGATTTTCAATTTAAAGAAAAAACAATCCAACATCGGCATACAAATTTAAGATATGAATGAATTTTCATATCATTGTAATAAATCTTGTATTAAGAATTTCATACAATCAAGATAATCAGTATAATTTCAAATCAATGAATAAAAATCATCATAAAATAAACATTATCAAGTTAATGGATAAATCTTATATTTTGATTAGAATAAAAGTAAATATACTCTGATACCAAAGCAAGAAAATTTCATTCATAGATAATATGATAGGATCGAAATATACTTATATCACTGATCAATTAAACAAAAATCACTTACAAATTTTTTCTTTAATCTACATGATAAGAGAATTGTAGAGCTCCTTTTACACATTTTGCAATAAATTCAAATTTTTTCTTGTCACACCCTTATCTTTTTAGTAAATCACATTTAATAAATGATTTTTTAACAACTATGACATTTACAATTATAACGTTTCATATTTTTAACTTACTATATGTGCTTATCCATTATGATGGATTTGTAAATTGCTTTAAGGATAAGAAATGAGTCAAGCATCTCATGTCTAAAGCTCAATGCTAAACATTTGTAGAAAGTAAGAGCACTTGTGTCATCACCTAACATATGTTGGATTTAGAAAAAACAAATTAATAAGAATTAGAAGTACAATATTAGCATAATTAAACAGATATCATAATCAATTAATATAAGTTTTATAGTTTTGCAGCATATGTATATAAAAGAGTTAAGTTACTTAAAGATAGTGAAAATTAAATGCAAGACATCATTACTCTTAAGTATAGATTTTTGCAAATGAATAACAAATATAATAAACAAATATAGTATTCTTTAAATCCTATTCTCCATTATTCACACACATCATCGCAACACTCACTATAATCATATATTATCAAAGACATGAATTAAGTTATATGTCATTTTGAATATAAGCCTAATAGGTAGGCTTGGGTAAGATTGTAAAATAAAATATAAGGGCTTTAAAAATGGTTAGCACTATAATGTCTATCTCATAAATAGTTTAAATGTTATATGTATAAAATTAAATCGTTAATTATCATTAGATTATATTAGTCTACATTAATTAATTTAAAATCATCCCAATTAGACAATATGATTGTATTGTAATTCTTTCACAATAATATGCATAGTAAAACTAATCATACACAACTAACGTATTGGTAGGATGTATGAGTTGTACGTAATTAGGCAGTACTAATTCAGAAATATGATAATAATATCAATATAGATTTAGCATAATGAATATCATCAATTTTCATTCATAAAAAAATATAGAGTTACAAAAATGTCATAAATAGTGACAAACATCCATAATATGTATGTATTATATAAAATTTGAACAATCCTCACATAACATAAATAGAACAAAAACTCTCACTAAAAAAAAGAACTAGGCTCTTAATAATCCCATAAGGGAGACATGTTCCTAGAACACAGACTAATAAATCATTAGTTAGTAACTTCGCCAACATACTGCTTAAAAGTATGTACTTAATAGTAAATACTTTAATAGTGCCAAAATCTTACTAGAAGTAGATTTCTTATCATCCTTGTAGCCTACATAATTGGATTCATTGAAACCAAATACTTTAAGAGCGTTAATATGCCAATATATCAATATAAGATCCTTGGTACCTTGGAGATACTTCAAAACTTTAGTTGGTTTTCAATGGCTTTGTCCAGGATCACTCAACTATCTACCAAGCACCTAGCCACAAAGGCAATATCAAGATATGTGTATACTTAAGCATATATTAGGCAACCAATTACATAAGTATAAGGGAATACTTTATTTGATCTCTCTCAACATCATTTTAAAGAGATTGGGCTTTGAAGAACTTATTAGCCTTCACAACTGGAGCCTTTATAGAAGAACAAGAATGTTCATTAAACCTCTTGAAGATCCAATCAACATAGGTAGTTTGAGACAATATGAGAACACCGTTAGTCCTATCACAAAGAACTAATACATCTAAAACATATGATGCATCACTAAGATCCTCCGAGTTAAAATAGCTAAACAATAATTATTTTTTCTTAACCAACAAATCAAATTTATTAGCATCATCATATCAAATTAGAAATATATATTTAATCCCACTAGCCTTTATATATATATATATACACACACACACACACTTTAACAATAATATTTTTCTTAAAGTGGTTAATAGTGAAAATTTTATCAAACTTGAGATGTTACTATTTTGAAACTTGTTTCAATCCATAAATTGGCTTGTAGAGATTATAAACCCCGCTTTCTTTTCCAGCTAACTCCAAATCAGTAGGTTGAATCATATAGACATCTTCATTTAAGTATCCATTTAATAAAGTTATTCTTACATCCACTTGATGAAGATTTACATCAAAATAAGCTACAATTACCATAATAGTTTGTAAAGAACCATTAGTGAAAATAGGAGCGAGTATTTCACTATAGTTTACACCTTTTTATTAGTTATAGTCCTTAGCGACTAGTCTTGATTTATACCTCTCCACTTGAGTTTTGGCATAAAGCTTATTCTTAAATACTTATTTGCATTTAACAAAACGATAATCTTTTAGTAACCTACAAAGTTCTACATTTTATTCTGGGACATATAATTCACCTTATTATTCATAAAACTAATCTAAAAATTAAATTGAGGATTATAGATTACTTTCTTATAAGTAGATGAATTTGAGGTGTCACCAATTTCATGCTCATGTTCTTACAAGAATACAATGTTATCATTAGAGATTATAGAACTATGGATCCTTTCTAATCTCTTTAAAGGTACATCTTCTATGACTACATCTAGAGATTTTTATGCTACATATTCGATGGGTACATCCTAAATGTCCATCAGATGTTGTTTAACACTGGGCAACTATTGGAGCAAAAGCAATAAGCATATAGGAATAATAAGTGTTCTTTAAACACAATTTCTCTAAGCTCTTGGCTTATACTAGTTTCATCTTAAATATAGATAGCTATTTGATTCAATAACTTTATTTTATAGGAAGGATAGTAAAACCTACAACCTTTTGATCCCATACAATAACCAATAAATTAGTCATTTATGGTCTTAAGATCAAATTTATTGGATTGCATATTGTAAGGTCTCACTTATGCTTTACAACCCCAAAAATGGAAGATGTAAAGTAAGTTTGTTTTGTAACCGCAACTCATAAAGAGTTTCCAGAACAAGCTTATTGGGCACTTAATTCAAAATATAAGTTGCAATTCTCAAAGTATCACCTTTTAAAAACTCTAACAAGGAAGAGTTTGCTTATATACATCGCACCATATCAAGAAGTGTTCAATTTCTTCTTTTCACAACTCCTTTTACTAAGCTGTAATAGGCATTATGCATTGAATATCAATGTCACACTCTTGTATGTCCATTACAAAAGGTTCAGGATTACAACTTGTCTCATCATATCTCTCATAATATTGATCACTTTTATCATAATCAACCACTTTGACTTTTTTTTCTTGTTGAAGTTTCATTTTTACGTAAAGGCTTCCAAAGAATCAGAATTTTCGAGAATGAGCTCAATGAAACCATAACAAGAAAATTAGTCAATAAAAGTGATGTACTCGTATTCACCTATAATTAGAGGAGTAAATATTTAAAAATATCAATATGGATTAACCTATTTAGTTCTATAAACTTGTCAACTTTATTGTTTCATTCAACCTTTTAGTAGTCAATTTCTCTTTTATGTAGTCAATACAAGTGCCAAGGTCTAAAAAATTAAGATCTTATGAAAATTTATTCTTTATCAATCTTTTCTTCTTCTTTTTTTTTTGTAAAAATATGATCCAATCACTTGGTCAAAGAATGAAAGATTTTTCATAATCATTTATTGTACTTTGACCAACGAAGAATATTAAATATGTACATCTAAAGTAGTATTGTCTGTCTTTACTCAGAGAACTTAGTAGGTTTTATTGCCATTTCTATTGCAATCTAAGTATATTTCTACCGCGTGTTTGGAAATTAAGATTGCAATTTCAATGGTTAACTTGTTGATTATTTTAATGAAAAATAAAGTTACTCCCATTAAATTTGTACTTCTACTCCTCTTGCAAGAAAATAAAAAACTTAGAAGTGATTAATAAACAAGTTTGACATTAGGTTGGGTCAGTTCGGGCTACTCAGATCTGAGTTCGATCTAAAAATTTATGCTCGGATTTGTCTAGGGTGAACTTGGCTCGAAAATTTATGTTTAAAACTGAGCCCAATTCGAAGTCCGATCAAGCTCAAGCATAAATCAAGTCCAATAATTTTTATTTAAAATTTGAAAAAGATGTCGTTTTATTTAAAATTACATTATTTTTGTATTAAATTTCCAAGTTTCAGCTCGGAATGGGTTGAGTAGTCCAAGTTCGATCCGAAGCCAAATTCAAAGTTCAAAAATAATAAAAAAGAAGCCCAAGCTCTGTTTGAATCCGATCAACTTGATCTGAGTTCAAACAATCTTGGCCCAAAACCCGAAAAGCTACAAAATCTGATCCGACCCGTAGAGAAAACGGGTCATGAAACAACCAAATCGAAGATAATTCCAGTTGCAGACGAGTTTGCAAGTCACTGTTGCTTGCTAGGAGACGCTTGAGCTCGGCGCAGCTCAAATTCAATCACTCACGACCCTCGGTGTTGTCTAAGTCTCTTTAACTTATTCTAAAGATAAGGCGCTTAAATAATCAAAGTACCACTTCACAGCACGTAGTCTACCCAACCGCAGAAATGGCACACTCATGCGTCTCCACATCCACCTCCTCTCTCAGATTCACCTATTTACCCTTTTTCTCTTCTACCCAAACCCCTTCCTCCGATGCCCAAAAGCTCGCTCTCCCTTTCGAGCCTCTTCGTTCCAGGTTTGACCTCACGGACACCCAGTAATGCAATTTTTATAATGTACTTAATAAACTAGTTTTACACCATATCTATATTTGTTCTTCATTGCCATGCCTGTAATTTGTATATCTGATAGAATTATTTACTTGTAGTGGAGGTTTTCATTTTTGTTGGTTTCTTTTTCTGCAGAAAATTGATGAAGTTAATTAGTAACCGGAAGGACCTCCGGCCGTCTCAGGCGAAGGCGGTTTATTCCGGCGAATTTTGGGCTCCGGAAAAAAGTTATCGACGGGGCATTTGGTCCATAAGGTATTTTATTATTTAGGGTTATCTTCTTGTTGCCTGCAAAGTTTTTGACTATTGGCCTCAAGAATAAAACTTGGTGTTGGTGATATGTAGGGATGACTTGCAAATTCCGGCTTCGCCTTACTTCCCTGTGTATGCCGACGGAGCTCAAGGGCAGGGGCCGCCTCCCATGATGCAAGAGCGGTTTCAGAGTGTTATTAGCCAACTTTTTCAATATGTAAGTTGTGAGGTTTGCTTGCTTTGACTAATTATTGGAGGGCTTTTTTAGTTTACAGCTTTGTGAATTTGGTTGTTGTTTGCTCAATTAGAGAATCATTCGGTGCGGTGGTCCTGTTGATGATGATATGGCTAACATAATTGTTGCTCAACTTCTTTACCTCGATGCTGTTGATCCTAACAAGGTAAGTTTTGTGCCGTTTTCTTGTTGGTGATTTTTTTGTATCGATGCTAGATCCATTTCAATCTATTTTGTTCAAATCCTGGTAATGCTGTTTAAATTGTATGCTTCTATAATAACAGACGAATATAAATAACATTTGGGCGTTTGAACATCTCTTTGTAATGATGTGCAATATGCGAAGAGTAAACTAGGTAGAAGTGCAAGTACAGATACACACATAAACACTTGCTAGCCAGTATCTGTTTCATAACTTGTACCGCTTAAAGCTTTATACAGGGTGATTTAAACCATATACTCTTCCTAACAGGATATTGTCATGTATGTGAATTCCCCAGGAGGATCAGTTACAGCTGGTAATTTCTTGTCATTTTGTCTTCTATTTTTTTAATTTATTATGGTTTTTATATCATGGTTTCAATTTGTTTTTCTGATCTGTTTTTTTCTTGGTCACGATTTTTTCTTCTTTTCAGGCATGGCCATATTTGATACAATGAGGCATATACGACCTGATGTCTCTACTGTCTGTGTTGGGTTAGCGGCTAGGTATATGATGCGGTGGTTTAACTATTTGCCATGTGGCTTGTTTCTCAATGCTCAATCAAACGTTAATAAATTCACTCCTTTTTATCCCCTTGAATTAATGTCCATGAACACTTATTTTTGCAATGGAGAAACTTGACAGATATTTAACTAAGTCTGAATTTGTTGTGCTTTAACGTATCATTCTTTCCTCAATCATACAAACATTAATAAATTCACTCTCCTTTTTATCCCCTTGAATTAATGTCCATGAATACTCTTATTTTTGCAATGGTGACACTTGACAGATATTTAACTAAGTCTGAATTTGTTGTGCTTTAACTTAACATTCTTTCCTCAATCATACAACAATTAGTGCAGGCTTGACTAAAAGGATTGAGAAGTGTATGATGGGAGGCATAACCATTAGATGATGATTTAGGACTTGGATTTCAATAAAACATGAGAGTTTTTGGGAGTGCATAGTCATTAGATTTTATTAGTGTCTTCCAATTAGATTCTCTTTCTTTTCCTCATCTACTTTATTCCTGAGGGCTGTGATTGGCTTGTTAAAACTAACCTATGTCCAGCTCTCTGAACACTTGCATTGATTAAAGTAGATTTAGCTATTCTATTTGATTTACTTCTCGCGTAAGTTGGACAAAAAATTAAATGTTTTCCAACCATGTAAGTATAGACTAGTGTTTACGTCTCCTGAATTAGTTGAGAAAATTGATCAGAATGTAGTTTTCTGTGTATAGAATGTACGTACTTTTCAGTATGTGGAATATGTATCTGAAACAAAATTGTTGTCTGAACTTTGTTGGTGTGCTTAATTCAGTGTTTGCTGTCATTGATCTTTTTTTCCCCCCCCTCTCTTCTCTTTTACAGTATGGGTGCATTCCTACTTAGTGCTGGGACCAAAGGCAAGAAAGCTCCTTCTAGATTCCAATCAATTTTTTTTGTTCTTATGTTTACTAAATATGTCTTTCACTCTTTCTAGATTCCAATACTGTTTTTATGTTTCCTAAATATGTCTCTCTCTTCTCGTATGTGGGTTAAGGAAAAAGGTACAGCTTGCCAAATTCAAGGATAATGATCCACCAACCTCTCGGTGGAGCTCAGGGTGGGCAATCTGACATTGATATTCAGGTATACCACTTTGCTCCACATTTTCGTTAGTTTTGAAACATTGAAGCAAGTTTTTCTGGTTTCAAGTGCGATAAGGTTTAGTTGTTTAGATGTTAATACATTCAGAAAGTTCAATCCCAATGACAATGACCCGTTTTGTTCTCTACTTTCTCCTCCTCTTGAGGACTTCGACCTTCACTGAGTTATTTTTCTTTAATGGTCTTAGGGCTCATTAAAGCCAATCAATTTCTGTTCTTAATTGATGCGACTACTTTATTTATGATCATCCTAACTATTCATAAAATTGTCAGGCAAATGAGATGTTGCATCACAAGGCAAATTTAAATGGATATCTTGCCTACCACACTGGTCAAAGTCTTGAGAAAATCAACCAAGATACAGACCGTGACTACTTCATGAGTGCAAAAGAGGCCAAGGATTATGGTCTTATTGATGGTGTTATCATGAACCCTCTCAAAGCTCTCCAGCCATTGGCAGCTGCAGCAGATCAACAATAAGTGACTACATGTACTAAATTTTCGAGACCTATTACAAATCTTAAACAATCTTGTTTCTGCAAATCCAATAGGAATGATCAGTATAGTCCACCGAGTTTGTTTGGATGAACTATAATTTTGACATTCGTTTTCTGGATACTTGGTGTGTAATTGTTGTTAGTTCTCTTATAACCTATCTCCCTCGCTGGGACAGGACCATGGAGTCAAGTGGAGTGAAAATGTATCTTGCTTCATTATCAGCATTCACTTCTTGATTCCAATGGCAGTTGCAGCATTATTACGATTCCACATCATTTAGAGGACCCACCGAAGTTGAGCTGAATTGGATAACGTTTGCTTTAAATGCCCCTCAGCTGAATGGTTGAGCACCCAGTCCGTGATCAAGTTCGGGCCATCTCCAGTAAAGATTTTCAGAAAAGGGTCAAAATGACTTTTGCAGAAATTACTCAATAGACTTCATTGCTTGAAGATCTTCTGAGAACTAGTCAAAAGATGAGATGAGCTGAAATTTGAGAGGACTATTATCAAAATTTTGATAACGGGTCACAAACATGGAAGTCCCTTAGGTTCCTAGACTTGTTTTGATGGTTGATGAGCAACTTGCACGCACGAGATACATGGCCAGTAGTTGGTACTAATTCACAGTATCGAAGAAATGTTGGTGCTTTTGTCTTCTTACCGAAGAACAGGAGGGGAATTTGTTCGATTTGGCGTTTTATACGGAGAATCTTAACACCCCTAAAAAAAAACTTTTTCGAGTGATTCCAGTACCTGACCCTCTATTCCTCAATCAGAGCTTAATAATAAACATACAAAAAGCAGCTGCAATCCAACCTCTCTGTTCCACCAAATCAACCACTCAACTAAAGGGAGAAAAACCAATAATAATAATATAATAACCAGAGCCTTATCTTCTTGTAAGGATCTTTGGGCACTACCTCGTGAACCTCGTGCCAACTTTATTTAATGCTTCCAATAATGAAAACAACTACCAAATGGAGCCGGCCTCTCTCTCCGTCTCCTTCCACCATTCCCTTGTATCTCGTATGTCTAAGACCATTTCTAGTCTCAATCTCAAGAAACCCATTAAAAAGATGGTATCTTTCCCACTAGTTCCCGCTTCTGTCAAATTAGTGCGAAACTTTACTGGTTTGGTGAGGATAAAGAGAGAACTACAAGTTGCCATCTAATTATTACTAGTGGTAGTGACCATAGTATGTCATATATGGACAATCTAAGTACAGATTTTAAGGTTACAAGAGCCAAAAACACTATAATTAAGAAGGGACAACAGGAATCCTTTCCTCCAAAAAATGTGCCCGCATGAAGCTCGTGAGAGCTGACGATGTGGGTAGCTCCTCTAGCTCATCAAAGAAGTCGTTTTCTTCAGATTTAGGCGTAGACAATGTCATTAGTTGAGGACAAGAGATGGGCACTTCATCCAACAGAATTCCCAGTGTACCTTGAGTTTTCTCCGAGGTCACTGTGAAAGGGTCTTCTTGGTTAATCATAACGCATTCAGAGCAGTCGTTCATTGGGGATTGCAAGTAGTGAAAACTGTGTTCTTCGCTGCCATTTTCATCGATGATGGTCGTGGTGGGTTGGTTTTGTTTTTCTTCATCTTTTGGAGATGCTGTGTTTTCTTCTTCAGTGGAATGGTTTTGGAGTTCATTCTGAAGCTGGTTCAGGTTGGTCTCTTGGAGGTTAGGACCTGGATGGTTATGGCTTGAGGTGTAGGTTATAATGAGCATTGATGCATCTGTTCTGCATCTCTCTACTTGTTTTTTGGCTGAACATCCCTTTGATGTACTGCACCTGTAGTAGCCCCTGCAATTAAAAGCATGGTGAAAACAATCAATGTTCCTCATCAGAAAGGTAAAAAGAAAAATTACTTTCGAGACAAGCTTAAGTTCCGTAACTGGATGCTATTGAATTGAAGAACACAAAACTAAATGAATCCTGAAATTTCAGAAGTTTCTTGTTTTGCTTGTCAAGACTCAAGATACAACTGTAAATGATTGTCCAAAAAAGGAAGAAGAAAATGTAAAAAAGAAAAAACCTTGGATAAGGAGATCCTTTAATGGGTTTTTGCCCATATTTCCTCCAAGACCAAAAATCAGAAGGTGGACCTTCGTTCTTCACTTTCCCGGCATTTTCTCCAATCTTTACTCTAACAACAGTCTTCTCAACTACCTTCCTGCAAGACCACATCAGAAAAACTAATTCTAGTAAAAAATAAAAAAACTCAAGGTATCAAGAAAATGACTATATGAGCCTGATCAGGAACTTAAGGCCTAGTGAACTATATCCTTCTAACCCATTATGTCGTTAGAGAGTGAAACTGTGAGAGGAAAGAAACATAGGAAACAAGTCCAAGAAGAACAGGACCATCAGTACCGACCTTCTTTTTGATGCTGGCGCTTCTTGTTTGAGTTCCGCTGAATTTGAGTCCAATTTTCCAGAGGAGGTATCATCCATGACTTCACTCTTGTTTCTCTTCCTGCTTTTTGCTACTTGTCCTAACTCACAGATAAATAGCTTGGAAGCGATAAATGAGTATATTATCTACTGAAATAGAACAAGAAGAAGCTTGTCAAGAGTAGAAAGGAAGAAGATCTTGAGAAGCAAAATAGGAGTGATTCAAGGCTTAGAAAGAGAAAGGAAAGGAAAGGAAGGGTGTGAAGCAATAGATGACAAGACTATCAAGTTGCTTTCTCCCTTTTCTTTTCACCATTTAATATAAAGCAATGAGCAGCCATGCAATGTATAAGCACTACCCGCACCTTGCAATAAAATAAAACCCCATCACACTCACATTCACAGACACAGTTGAACATTAATGTGAGAGATATTTTCATATGCGAAAAACATGATGGACACATCACCAAGTTGATTGGTTAGATCGAGCTGTGGCCCCCCCATCTACTTGCTCATACACATTCTGGAGTCGCCATCTGGATATTGCTCTTGTAAACATTGTGTCTTTTTTATTAATCTTCCGAGTGCTGGTCTGCAGATTGCATTGGTTTTACTGGATTTGATCATGTCATTTTTGGGTTAGCGACAAGCAACCTCTGTGGTGGATAACCCATTTAACAAAAAACAACCCTATACGACAGGGTGAGACGATTTCTGTATCTAATTTTCATATACAAATGTTAAATGTTAACATCTAATCTCATGGTTGTTCAACGGTGAGGCACTAATTTAGTAATCTTAGACCCCACCTCCAAAACGTTGCAACAGTGTTCCTCAATCACAGCCTCAAGTAGGTGATTGCGTCCGAGGTCTAGTTTGTGACCACCTGGAGCTGATGGACAAAATGATATCTGTCAGTTAGTGAACTAAGAAAAAAAAAGAGATTGTCAATATCTCAAAACAAAATTGTAGAAGGTGACATGACCGGCCAATCGACATTATTGTCACTCGACGAAATTTAAAGGTGGATATCTTTGTATGTCAAGATGATTTTTATGTCACTTAACATGTAAAGTATTTGGAAGCTGCAAGCACATGTTTGGGAAATAAATCGGAACTAAATCATTGCCGCAGCCGACTACTTTTTCACTACTTTCCATTAGATATCTTTAACAAACTTGATTTAGTATTTTATAAAAACTTTTGCCTCTTTTCATAGAGAAATACTAGGGTCTCTTTTAAATTTAGTTAAAATAAAATTAAACTATCTTCGTTGAATTCATACTTTATCTATGTACTACTGATGAAGCTACCTTATAATAGGTTATCAGTAATATCAAAATATAATAATTATCGTATGAGATACTTTGATAATTTCAAATCTAAGAATTAATTATATACCCATCATAATGAGTATATTCACAAATATATAAATAATATTTTAGTCAAGATCCTTATAATCATATTAATTCAACGTACTTATTCTCTAATAAGCATCCACATATTTGTTTAAGTATCTTCATATTTTAATTTATAAGATCAATTACTTTCTTCTTAAGAAAGAAATCTAATATGTGTTAGTTTTACTATTCCATCAATATTTCCTTATGATGGAATTAGGAACAATTTTTGAATTATAACTAAATGCAATTTAAATATTATAATTATGATCTCATCATAATTTTAATTGTATAATATTTATTCCAAAAATTTTATCTTTAGTATTAAGCATTAAATATAACTAATAACATATCTGAAGATAAAGAATGTCTTTATTGAATAAGTTAATCATGTCATATATTAATTATAACAAATCAACTAATTGCAAGGGTATGAATTAATAATCTTATATTTGCACTAAAGACAATCACCTATGTATCTAATATCATATTCATCTATATCTCGATCATGTCTTTTTTGAGGTAATAGTTTAGTGAGAAGATATACAACATTTTCTTAGTAGACACTCGCTCCAATGTAATATCTTTTTGCTCCATTGTCTACTTGATCAAGTAAAACTTTTTAAGCATATGCTTAGACCATTGATGAGATATTGGTTTTGTTACATGTCCAATTATGCCATTGTTGTTACATAATAAAATTATTAGCTCAACAACGTCAAGAACAACTTTAAGTTCAGTGATGAGTTTCTTAATTTATATAGCTTTCTTTATCACCTTAAACATTGAAATATACGTTATATGATCTCAGAATAAATAATAATTAGTTTCTTAAAACTTTTCTAACATACTAAACCACCATTTATAGTAAAGATGTATCCTAATTGAGATATGCTATCATTATGATCAAACTAAAAACTCGCATCTGAATACTTTTAAACTTTTAGTTCAGCTCCTCCATAAACTATGAAAATGTATTTAGTTCTTCTTAAGTACTTAAAGATATTTTTTATAACTATCTAGCCACTATAACTAAAATTGGCTTAAAATATGTTTGCTATGCTCAAAGTATAAGAAACATTTGGTCTTGTACATATCACTGCCTATATAATTGATCCAATACGAAAACAAATAGATTACAATTCATTTTATCTCTCTCTTCTTGTGTCTTTGGAAATCTCAAGTGACATGAGTGAGGATCTTCTCTTGGAATTTTTTATGCTAAGCATTTTTTACTCATTGTCTATACATATAGATTGGGATAAACTAAGCAACCTAATTAATATACCTCTATCGATCTTTATTAACAGAATGTAGACTACTTCTCCTATATCATTTATGCATAAATTTTTGGATAACCAAATTTTTACATATTAAAGCATTGATATGTTATTTCCAATTAATAATATGTAATTTATATATACTATTAAGAAGATGACTATACTCCCACTAACCTTTTGACAAGTTTCATCCACATTTTTTAATAAAATCAAACTCTTTGATTGTTCCAAATTCGTAACACTTTTTTAAATCTATAAATATACAGTTGCAACTTAAGTAATTGATTAGATTAAAAACCTTTTGGTTGTGTCATATACATATCCTAAAAAAAATTCTTTCTAGAAATGTTGTCTTGTCATTCATTTCCTAGATTTTATAATCATAGTATACAACAACAACCAATAAGATCCTTATGGACTTATGCATTACTACTAGTAAAAAGGTTTCATCAAATTTAAATTATTATTTGTATTTGGAACCTTTAGCCATTATGTTTGTAACTTTTAGCCACTAGCTTAGTTTTGTACATGTGTACATTATCATCCATATTAGTTTTCTCTTAAAAACTTACTTGCATCTAGTAGGTAAAATCCCATTACGAGCAATTAATAAAGTCTATACTTGGTTAGTAATGGGTTTTATTTTAGATCTCATGACTTTATACCATTTCAAAGAAGCAATGTGTCATCTTTCCCTTTTAATATATAGATCAAATTTAGCTGGGAAACAACATATCCTACTAGTGTATCATAAATTATGTGTCTCTTCAACCATTAGTTATACATTATATATATATATATATATATCAATTTAAGGTTCTTGTTCTATTTTGATATGCATTTCTCGTTCTTAAACTTGTCTAAGTTGTACCTCCCATTATTTTCCTTGATTAAATTCTCTTTTTAACAATGTAACATATCTTAAGACAAATATCTTTTGCTTAAGAGAATGGTAAAATTGATATATGATATTTGCTTTTTAATACCCTAAAATTTAATTATCTGATTTAATTTGAAACTTATAATATGTTTTACCCTTCATATAAACATTACATCCCTAAATCTTTAAGTCTAAAAAGTTTACTACCAATCCATATCTCATATAGTCTCTTGTCCATTGATTTAGATGGAACTCTATTCAAAATGTAAGTAACAGTTTCAAAGGCATATCCCCAAAAGGAAATAGAAAGGTCTTTATGATTCATTATGAAATATAACATATCTATAGAATACGATTTATTCTTTCAGATACTCTATTATGTTGTGGAGTCCATTGTGAGAGAATTTCATTCTCTTTTAAGTAATAAAACTCATAGACTAAGTATTCACCACCTTAATCATATCTAACTATCTTAATATTTTTACCAATTTATTTCTCAACTCTAAGTCTAAATTCTTTGAACGCAAACTTTTGTTTTATTAAATACACATAATCATATATAAAATGGTCATTTATAAATATAATGAAATATAAGGATACACCTCTACTACAAGTAGATATAGGGTCATATGCATCTAAATGTACGAGCTCTATTAATACACAAGCACATTCTCCCTTTCTACTAAAGGGTAATTTGGTCATTTTATCTAACAAACGAAGTTTACAAGTTTCATATAATTCATAATGAAAATGATCTAAATATACTTCTTTCTATAACATTATAAATCTAGTTTCATTGATATTACCTAACCTATAATGCCATTAATAAAATGAATTTTGGTGACTTAATTTTCTTCTCTTATTATTTATATTAAGGATTAGCCTTTTTAGATCTAATTTATACAATGTAATTCATATCCATAATAAGCATCATTTTTATAATTAATAACTTTTATTTTCAATAATAAAGATAATTCCATTCACATTTAAATAAGAAATAAAAATAATGTTTCTTGGAATATACAAAACATGACAACAATTATTTA
>JAOQMM010000004.1:4290895-4311280 GCA_027563515.1 Erythroxylum platyclados
AAACTAATGACGTGAGTAATGAAAGGAATCAATCAGTTTTTCCTTCAAACCCTTTCTAGGGCTTTAATATTCTGTTACATCCAACAGTCACAAAGTGTAAAAACATTGTGGATTATGACGTGTGTCAGGTATATATTCTCTTCTTGTAGCAATCGAGAAATTTGTTATATGAATTGAACGTACACATCGTGATCTCTTATATTAGCCGGAGCCGGACAAAGAAACACTGCGAGTTCTTTATCACTTTATGTACCTTTCAATACTTAACCCTTTCATTTGTATGTCAGTGATGAAGACACCTTCTTTCTGTAAATTCCGAGAGAAGGGTTATAGTTATGCAAACATGCGTCACTGGAAAACCGGGTTTGAACGCAGACTTAGATGAAATGTATGTCTATACCCACAAAAACAATCGACGTGCACTATTATAAACAGTTGGTTTGAACGGTTATGTAAGTTTGCTTGCTTCTTAATGCCACCAATTCAAAGTATAGGGAAAAGATAGGGATAAATGATTCTTTGAATGCATTATTAAAAGACTTTATGACAAATAAATAGATTAAGATACCGTTTTAAACTATTGGGTGATTAGCTCGGTTAGTTATAAACATTAAATACACAGGCTAAGTTCTTTTTACATATTAATCTTTCTGATGTGTTTAGAAATTAGAACAAAGAATACCCTTATAAACTCCATTCTAAAGTAACAGTTCATAAATATGCAATGGCGTAGATTCCATAACAGAATGGAGCTATGATTTGATGCTATCACATCCCTTTTTGTTGCATATTTTCGTCTGGAATTTCGTCTCTCTCTTGCTTGGCTGTGTATCTCCGAGAAGTAGGATCAACGAATCAATAGTTAAAGATAAATGCTTATGGGTGGTTTGCAATTTGTCAACGTTTGCTTGGATGTTTTGCATCCCTTGTCTGTCAACTTAAAGAGTAATGAAATCACGAACATAGTATGCTTATGCATATTTTTATTTAATGCAGGCCGTGGTGTCTAACATCGATATACCAGCGTCGTCGGTACGGTCCTTTTCATATGCTTTTGTCGTTCCGTTACTTCGACAATTTCCATTAAAAAGATTGCGTGATCCACTACAACTGGTAGAGACTACTACCTAGGTTGATCACATATAATAACAACACCCTGTTGTCTCAATTGTGTTTGAATTCTCCGATTAGAGTCTCTATTTTGAGATGGCAAATGCGTTGTTCTCTTCCACTTCATTTGACTTCAATTGATTCCAAGATGGTCATAATTGTCCTCCCCGAAGATACGAGAAAGAAAAGAAAAGAAGCCAAGACCGTTTCTCTTTAATGGAGGAACCGAGACGGTCACCTTCTCTGTGTCCTGAACGTGGTAACTGTGGAGATGGTGTAGCTAGCAAGGAGTTACATTTCTTTAAAGATCAGCAAGAGCTGGCTCAACCATCACCGAATTCAAACCTGTCGTTAGATGATTACTTAGGGTCTTGTTTTCCAGCAACATCACAGCCACTACATGAAATCAGAAAGCTAGAGAACATCTTCAAACACCGTAAAGATCACTTGCCACAGCCATCGACTGTGTCGTCGTCGTTCGAGCTTCTTAACAGTTATGGTAATGGAATTAAGAAATTGAACCTGAACCAATCGGATGATAGTAAAGATAAAGCTTGTTCAGGGACTGGAGGTAAGTTATCAACTGAAGAGGTTATTAGAGTTGCTGGAGCAAGGTATATACAATTCTCAGACAGAAACTACGATGAGTTCTCTATGCTCATGCACCCTTTTGGCTATGCTCTCTCGGGCATCTCTGAGCAAGAAACATGGGATGTAGAACTTGCCCACCTTCTTTTAGCAGCTGCTGAGAAAGTAGGCTTCGGGCAATTTGATCCTGCGAGCAGATTGCTCTCACTGTGTGAGTGGATTTCATCTAAAACATCCAACCCCGTTCAGAGAGTTGCATATTATTTCGCTGAAGCCCTGCGAGAGAGGATTGAGATCATACCAAAGGACGTAAGATGCAAAACTGCTCACGGGTTAAATACAAGTCTAGCATTCCTTACTCACCACCAAAATGTTCCAATAATCCAAGTGATTCAACTCACAGCAATCCAAAGCATAATTGAAAACATTGGATCAGTGAGAAAGCTCCATGTAGTTGACCTTGAGATTAGGAGCGGAATCCTGTGGACAGCTTTGATGCAGGCACTTGGAGAACGGGAACTACCCCCACTTATACAACTTAAAATAACAGCCGTTGGTCGGTTAAGACACAGGGACAGTCTAAATGAAACTGGTATGAGGCTGGAAAATTTTGCAAGGTCCGTGAGCATCCCTTTCTCATACAAGGTCGTTTATTTCACAAGTTGGTATGAGATCAGAGAGGAGCAATTTGATTTAGCTGCTGATGAATCTCTTATAGTTACGGCTCATATAATGCTAAGAACTATGATCTCGAAGCCTGATTGCTTGGAAAACTTAATGAGGGTGATAAAAAACATGAGTCCATCGCTGATGGTGGTCACGGAAACTGAAGCAAACATCAATTCGCCAGCATTCGTCTCTCGTTTCATAGAAGCGTTGTTCTACTACAGCGCTCATTTTGATTGCGTCAACACATGCATGAGTCACAACATTGAGCACAGAAACGAAATTGAGGCAACTTTCGCACACGGAATACGAGACATTGTGGCGATGGAGGGCTACGAGAGGATTGCCAGAAGTGTAGCAATAGACGTGTGGAGAGCATTCTTCTCCAAGTTTGGAATGGTGGAAATAGGGTTAAGTGAGTCCTCTTTGTATCAAGCGAATTTGGTTCTCAAGCAATTTCCTCACGGAAACTTGTGTAGCCTAGTCAAGAACGACAAAGCGTTACTCTTAGGATGGAAGGGAACACCATTGTTCTCGCTCTCAGCTTGGAAGTTCAATAGAGAGAGACTCGGAAGGTTGCTGCTAAATTTAAGCTTTGGACAGGCCTCTCAGTAGTAGAACCGTCCCACTGATTCAAAAGTTGATCAAATCAAGTGTCTTATACTCAATAAAATAGCAAGTTTTCTATTACCCGATGTACTTTAGTTTTATGGTTCCTAGCTTTTCTTCTTCAACACATTTTCTTATCAAACAACAACACTTTTTCTATTTCCACGAACATTCATTCATCTTCATCTTCATCTTCATTTTCATGTTCATTCGAACATGAAAATAGGAAAACAGATTGAACTATTAAAATAAGTTATCAACTTTACCCAAAAGAATGTATTAACTTTCCTTTATTCTAAAATAATTGACTAGGCACTCGGTAAAACTAAAATAAAACAAATAAACTATGAAAAGTACCTCACTATAAAATGACAATTATTTTAAATTTTAAATTATGAAAAAGATATGAGGTCCACTTTTTATTTAATAAAATATTTAATAATATTGTTTAATAATAGCAAAATTAGAATTTTATTTTTAGTAGTTATACATTTAAATTAAAGTGTAAGAGTTATTAATTTAGTAATTTTTATAATTCACAAATGTTAACCAAATTATACGTCAAATAAATAAGTTATGGTAATAATACATATAGTCAATATGAGGGCCATGAAAATAGTAGTCACATAATAGGCCTATTTGTGTGTGTGTGTGTGTGTGTCTGTGTATATAATGGGATAAAGTGGGGAAAAAAAGAATTCCATTAAACTAAGATAATTGAACTACTAATTTGTTCAAAAAGAGTATCATGAGATCTTATTGTTCTATAATTAACAGTAAGTAGATTAATACAATGTTTAGTACAGTAATAAGCCAATACAAGTTACACCAGCAGTTAAGATTTAAACTCAAAGATCATTGTTTAACTGTTTTATTTTATGCTCAAACTAAAAAAAAAAGACTTAGTAACTGAGAGAGACAAAATTCATCATGGGTTTATAGTCTTGCTCCTTGGTAATTTCCCTCTGAATGTATTTGGCCTTTATTAGCCCTTAATCAAATTCCTATTGATAAGAATGTCACAGATAATCCTTGAATTGCTTCAGCCTTGACATCTATCTAGATGTGTGTATCAAATAGTTATCTGACTGCCGCTTGCATAGTTGTTCTCAAACTTTGATCAATCCTTTAAGTGTAATTGTTGTTTAAGTCTTTCAACCTGATGTGTTGTCTATTTTTCTTTGTCTAAGCTTTAGTCAACAGAGTGGAAAGCAGCCATACAAGTCTGAATTTAAAGATCACAGCAAACCTGCACTTCAATAATACAGGTCTGAATTTGAAGATCACTGCAAACCTGCACTTCAATAATGAACATGCAATAATGAACCTACTATGGAACATTCAGTTTGGGTCCATCTGCTATAATAGATAACTAAGAATATAAAAGAAAGTTCATAGTACTGTATATTGACATAGCACCAGCTGCCTTGCAGCCAAACATTCCCAAGTGCTTAAATGATACATAGGGAAGAAACATAAGAAATCTCTGACCTAAAATGAAGTTACTAGAACTCTTGAAGATTTAGTGTGTACAAGTGCAAACAACAATATATATAAGCACAAAATTCATTTTCTTCATATAGAGACCACATTAAATTCATTTTTTTCTAAAGCACAAAATAGGATGTGTATAATCCTTCTATTTAAGGATACTAATCTCTTATCTTGAGGTCTCCATTCTTCCTTTAATTTGGGTACCTTTTGTTATATAAAATTTTTGTAAGAATAAAAAGACCATTAGAAACTATTTCCCATAATTCTTCACTTTCAACCACTAAGAAGAATCTCATCCTAGTTTTTCGATAAAGATAACAATTTCCAACAAAAGGTGGTTTATTAATGCTTTGCCTAACTTATCTTAATTGTTTATGGATCATATGTCTTGTCCACCCTCTTGAGCGTAAGCACTTGCTAAAGGAATGCTTACCAAGACTCTCTTACTTCGACCTATTAGAGACTCGAGCTACCTCTGATTGTTAAACCTCGTTAGAGTATTTTTAACACTAAAAAAGTTAGAGCTAAAAATGAACTTCATTAAGACGATTATCTTCATCTTTAGTATATGATCGGTCTCTTTCACATATTTTTTGTTCAAGATCGCCTCTCGGACTGTTGAACTCTCTCTCTTTTTGGGATCTAAAGTATATTGCTTTCTTAATCAATTATTTACATGGATATCTAACTTTTTTACTAACAATCTAGCAAGATTCTCAAATTTGGTATTGATGGTAGTCATCCTTAAAGTAAAGTAGCTGTTAACTGCAGAGGTATATAACAGTTAGCAAAATACCAAAATAAGCCAGGAGGAATGATTGAACTCATAGCTATCATATCATTATGGGATGCTTTCAAAGGAGCTAAGTGAGAGGAATAAGTAGCGAGAAGGTGATCAAAGGGAGAATAACAGAGAGGGACGAAAGTACTAATGCAATACAAAAAGCTACAGGTTCAAAAGTCTTTACCCTCTTGGTTGAATGATGATAATGATGCTCTTAAATATACCATTATGATCTATGCTATAGCATTTTGTTAGAAATACTAGCCTAACAAACCTACTCTGATACCATTGTTAGTCCTTAATAGCAACCAAGAGAGGGGTTAATATTAAGTATTTACAAAATTCAACAATTGTTCTACCATATATACTTAATTAACAACAATCAATATAAATAAGTATAAGAAAATTACTTAATATAAATAATCAAACAATTAAATAATAATTTAAAGAGGATAGGAAAGAGAATGCAAACTAATTTATAGTGGTTCGAAAAACAACCCTTACCTACGTTCACTCCCAAGACTCTTCTTGGATTTTTACTATAATTCGTTTTTCAATACGAAGAATATACTTTGTACAATCATTTTTATAAAGAGAAACCCTTCATACAATCTTCTTCTATGGTGAAGAGGAACCTTAATACTACTTGGATTAGCCCTAAGTACAATATTCAACACCCCACCAAATTATTACAACTCAAAAATTTCTCACTTATTCACTTGATAACTCCAAAATGAGTATGACACAACAATGCTTAAATGATTGAAAACTCTTTGAAATATGTGTATACAACACTCAAAACCTTATTAATTCTAAAACCAATGAGAAAAAAACTTATTGATAGTGCTTTTGCGGCCCAAAATAACCTTTGGATTCAAGAACTAGTCGTTACAATGGTTATATCTGATGCACTAGTCTATTAGGATAGCATACTAGTCAATTAGTATGCATTAAAAGCTTTAGATTCACTAACTATTGAACATTAGTCAATCAGTACACATATATTGATCAACCAATATGCCACATTAGTTAACCAATCCATCAACCAATGTTGCTGCAAACACATGATACATCAAATTTATCAACTTTAACCTATATTGGTCAACCATTAACCCATATAGGTCAACCAATCACTCCAAAAAATGATTTTAACAACTTCAATTGCTCAAAACCAATTTATTTATTCCAAATATGATTAAAACACTTCCTAAAATGTTTACTATAGATTATTTGGAAGATCAAGAGTCTTTTATATTAAAAACAGAAGCTTTAATGCCTCTTGATGAATGTAAAGACTCGTGCAATGAAGTAAGATGAAATGATTATATATAGTGAGCCTTTTGGATCATCAAATCAAGAAAATGAGCTTACAAATAATAATACAAAATTTGAAATGACCTTGATGAGCCTTGATCTTCTTTTGTTTTTATTTTGATCTTCATTTCATCAATTGGATACTTCAACTTTTCTTTATTAACTTCATACGAGTTTATGGCTTCATTTAATTCTAATATTTCTTTTCATCAAAATAATTAACACATTAGTAGGAATTATATTTTTTTATCATCAAAACACTGATTGGAAACTCCCTTAATTCAATAATGACTTACCTAAAGTTACTTATATTAAATTTTAGAAGCATGTTGAGCTTTATAACTTAAAAAAAAAGGAGGATTCTAACCTTGTTCAACATGTTGTTATGTTAGAAGGAGAGGGCCATAGAACCAGACTTTCTCATGTTTTCAATAACTTAGGATAAGGAAAGCCTAAACCCTTACCATTTACCAAAGAAGCACCTAGGTTTAATTTGAAGCAATTGCCTTCACATTTAAGTTGTGCACATTTAGGAGACAATAATACTTAACATGTTAATATCTCTTCTTCTCTAAACTTTGTACAGGAAGATAAGTTGCCTATGGAAGTTAATAAGCCATTAACTAGTAAGAAGAATTTTAGGAAGCCTCTAGAGTGAAGTACTTAATAACTAAGTTCAGCTTAAATATTCTTAAAGTAGCGTTGATGGGAGGCAACCCAATGATTTAGATATTTTGTTTTAATTTATTTTACATGATGTGGATCTTTATTGCATGTGTTTTAAGTTCAAAATAATTATAAATTCATAAACGTTAAATCATGATTATTTTATTTGAGTTAAGAATTAATAGAACTTTGTAAGTTATATAGGAAACATTGATGCGTCTAAGTAGATATCAGATTTCATTAGCTCTAGATATATATTGATAATGTTGTCTAAAGATGAAAATCTTTTATTATCACTAGAGTACCAATTATCATTACCTCATTTACATTGTTTTCTATGTTTTCATGGTTCTATATATTTGTACATTAAGGACAATGTATAACTCAAGTTTGGGGGAGGGAATTAATTATTGTGCTTATTAATTGTGCTAAATTTAGCTTTTAAGAAAATTCTTAACTCTAAAAGAAGATAGATCAAGATGATTCATTATAAGTTTGGTTGTTATTGTGATTTGATTTGTTTAAACAAATATCAAGAATAATATGACTTTGTTAGAACTTACCAAGACCATGAACCGCAATAGAAAACTTTGGCATACTAGGATACAGATGAAGGATCTCTTATAGAAAGGTCATTATCATTTTCTTAGGTCTTTTAAATATTTTCTTCGAGACTTTTATTTTATAGTTTGCCTTAATTTTTTATCATGTAGTACTTACCTCCTAGTTTTTTTTTAGCCTAAACAGTTTCTTGCTTATCTTAATTACTTTCTTGTAATGACTGGTTTGATTTATTCTTATACATGTATTTTTCTAGTTTGTGTATTTATTTACTTATTTTATCTTTTATTGTTAATCTTTATCATGTTCTATATATCCTATATTATGTATTGCATTACCAACCACCGTAACCGCACAAGTGTCCAACCTCTAATGATATCCACAAAACAGGTTGAGAGAACTATATAACTCTTATTGAAGCAAGAAGTACTAGCCCCATAGAGTTTAAGCTTATTTATAATATGTTTTAGACATTTTAGTAATTTAATTGAAATTAAAATCTAATTTCAATTAAACTTTAATTAGAATTAAAATAATTCTATTTAAATACCAATTATGTCCAAATGAGATCCAATATCTTATATTGATCCTTATTTATTAAATATCTCATATTTAATCATAAAGTTTCTCAAACTTTACAATCAAGTCTAACTTGATTAAAATATTTTTGCGATCTTCAACCCATTCTTTATGTGAGACCCATTAGGTCCCTAAATATGTTGACAATGATTATAAACTATAATTCTAATTTATAATTAGAATTAGATAGATTAAAAGTCCTTTTAATTTATCTTTAATTCTCCAATTAAACATCATAGATCTAGATTGGCATCTAGCAACTCATCATGACCACCCAAATATTTAAGAATGTCAAAGTAGTTTTAACTAACCTTTCTGTGCATGATTTTTTCATATAATTCAATCATTTCATTATACAATGTTCTGATTAGACATAGAGCATGGAATTAATGTCTACGTTAATTTAAGTCCAATCATATTAGTTCTTTATACCATTAGATATCGATTCAATTAATGATATTTGTAAACTATTTACAAAATGTCATTCTACCTTGGCTAAGGATTTCCCAAATCAATACTAATCGAGAACAATAAAACATTCTCTCTAATTACTTTAGGGTGACGAATCTTATCTTAATCACTCAGTTACCTCCATATAGTTTATGCTACATCTAATCATTTCATAAGCTATATATAAGCTAACTTTGGAGACCTCAAGTTAAAGAATCAGTTATACAATCATCATAATGAGAATTGCATAGACATACAAGTAATGTTGCAAATGGATTTCTCATATCAGTTATAGTCAATGAACTTATTGTCTAACAAGCACTCACATGTTTGTTTAAGTTTTCTCATACTTTAGCCTATCAGATTGACTACTTTCTTAATAAGAAAAAACATAACGGGTGCTAGCCTTTTTATGTTTTATTAATATCTAGTCTTAATAGAACAATGACTAGGAACAATTTAAGGATAATACATAAATACAATATGAATCTCATAATTATAATCTCATTATAATTTCATTTGCAATGTATACTTATCTCATCGAATTTATCATATGCATATAAATATGTATAAGATAAAGAATGCCTTTAAATTATTTTATCACTAAACTACAACCAATCGATTGGTTGTAGGCCATAAACTAACATATTTTACATTACATATAGGTCTATTGGAAATAGTCTCTTTACCAATTAGGGTTCAAGTTGCGACTTGCGCACTACTAGACCTCCCCAAACCCCGTGTTTCAGCGAGAGTCTCACTAAATATTGTTGTTATTGTTATTATATTTTTTAAGCAAATAGTCGTGAGTACTAATGATTAAGTTTGCTTCATTAATTGTAAAAATGGATATTTGAATTGCATTGTGATGCTTTTAGTATAATTTGGACATACAATTGAGTTAGAACTAAATTTATTTTAAGCATTTTCATTATCCCATATAAAAAAAGAAAAAAAATTTGTTTTGTTTGAATAATTAAGTATTAAATAAATTCACTTCAGTAACATTACACCAAGTCAAAAAGTTGAAGTTAATGAGTGATTCTATTAGCCATTTAAAATGGTCACTTAACTAATTAACTAGAAATATTCATGACGAGGTATTTACTTTCGCATCAAAAGGTTAGGTGACTTTTCAAACAAGCTTTAAAATGTTCTTGTTTTAATTTAAAGTTGACATTTTACTTCTATTTCAATAAAAGTTATGAAAATATTTTAATATTAAAGCTTCTTTCTCATGTATATTATTTTATACATTAGGTTGAATTTTGTGGATTAAGTTAAAGTTTGAAAGATTATAAAGTAAATTGAATTGGTTTATAACTTGATGCAAGTAGTCAAATTCTTTTCCAGAGTTGCTACTTATTTATGTTAAAAGTGATGAGATTGGTTTGCTTTAAGACAAGCAAATGCTTAAGTGCAAGGAAATTTGATAAATTTTAATTATACTATGTTTTTAGCATGATTAAAGATTATTCTACTTATGTTTGGATGATTTATTTAGGGTTTGGTACTTAATATGATTTATATTTTATTTTTAAGGCCTTATTCTAGCCTTATAATAAAGAAAGAATAAAATTGAACAAGTTGCGACTAAGTTGGAGAAGTCTTATAAAAATTTTGAGGAACATAACACTAACATAGGCTAGTGTTTAGTAACACAACATCAACACAGTAGTATACTTGGCTAGTGTTACACCCTAAACTATTATACTTATTTGGGGAGTTCGCCACATTATTAAACATGCCTAAAATAGGGACTCATTTTCTTCAACATGGCCTATATACAGACTTATGTTAGTTCCTTTAAGACTTATGATCTCAAGATGAACTCTTGGATACACAACAGAGAAGCTACTAACCCAACACGGTCTAAACATGATACCATGTTCTAAAACTATAGTGGTTGTAATTTTTTTATAAAACATTCTAAATGTAGGCATTGAGCAACATAATGAAGCAATATGGACTTGTACTGGTCCTGTGTTGGCACCAAAATTTACAAAAAAATCTAGATTTTTATGCTGTAAAAGGATAATGATGGCCAAAAGTCAAGCAATGAGGAAAAGTAAGCCAACTTAGAACGTCTTAGGATAATAAAGGGAGAACTTTAGAGAAAATTTTAGGATTCCATCAAGATTTTAGGATCCATAAAAGTGAGTTATTGTGGTTGGTTTTCTATCTTATTTATTATTGGTTTTCTTATTTCTAGTATCAACTAAATCCCTAGTTAGGGTTAGAGATATAACTCATATAGGATATTTTAGTTATTAATTTATGATTAGTTATTGCTTGGATTGAATTTATTCTTTTTTATCTTGATTTTTTAATTTAAGCCTATACATCATAGATTCAATCTTAAAGATTATACGAAGATTGAAATGAGAAGTATAATTTTTGCACTACAAAAATAAACACTTTAGATTTAGACAAAAAGATATCTTAGGCCATTATGATAATTAATAAATTAATTATTCTTAATGAATTTGATTAGGTCAATTATGCACTGAAAGGTAGTAATTGCCTAATCAGATATACATATGTACCTTTAAAGAGGGCTTAGATATCTTAGGTTAATTATTATTTTAACCTTGACAATAAATCTTGCTTGATAATCGAAATGTCTTATGAGTGAACCCCAAAAACCTATGTTTTATTATATTGATTCCAATTTATAGTTAAACTTCTTACTTTTGTTAGTTTAGTAATTTAATTCTACTAAAACCTTGATTAATTTAATCTCACTATGTTGCTAGAATTAATAAACTTAATAATCACTTAGTCTTTATGAGAATGATAACCTAGAATACTCCATATTTAAACATCATCCAAGTTTGTGTACTTAGATATTTGAGTGATCATTGATTTCCCTTTCATGCAAACCATAATAACACAAGTTTTAGGCTTCTAGCGGTATCCACGTGAATAAAAAGAGAACTTTTTTTTAAGAATTTGAATGTATTGAGCATTATAGGCATATCAAAAAGTTTCCAAAATGTACAGTAAATGTTGCTCTATGCTAGTAACAATTAAGACATACAAAAGTTCAATTAAAGAGTTTTAACCAAGAATTAAAAGAGTACACATTCCAATAGGTGAGGAGGTTGTGTTAAGGCGGAAATTTCTGCTTTTGCAAGGTGATTTACAATCTGATTTATTGTAGTAATTACTTGTAAAACTGCTCCATTTGAGTGCTTTTTTCCTAAAAAATTCTGAGATTTCGCTCCTCCCATGTAGACAGTTGTTAATAAAGCTATCCAAAAACTTCTCCTACTCATGTCGTTTTGCAATTTAAATGCCAAATTTGTCTACTGTCCAAACTAGCAGCTAAGATGCATCTGCTAAGTAGCTCTACCCAAATATCTTCAATGTAATGGCATTTGAAGAATAAATGCTCTGATGTTTCCTCAACAGCTTTACATAGACAACACCAATTAGTAAGCTATGTGTATTTTCCAATTCTATCAATTATCCTCAATCTGACTTTCATAGTAATCTATAAAATAAATGTTACATGAGGTAAAAGATAAATAGACCAGATAGCTTTGGCCTAGGCAATTTAGGAAGACGTTTAAACAGCCACCTCTTGTAAGAATAACTCAAGAACTTGTCATCATATGAGTGTTTCCAAATGTAATTGTCAATTTCAACATTAATATGAGTCCCACATATCTCACTAGCAAGTGAAAAGGGTAGAGATGTATTCTTAAATTACCTTTGTGTGAAATGTCTGTAGCAACTAAAGCTTTACAGTAATTGGATATTTTAGGAATTCAGCATCATTAAACTTGATTAAAGGTCCCATAGAGAGCCAATTATTATACCAAAAGCTATCAGATTTCCCATTTCCACTTAGAGTAATAAAGTCAACCATGTACCTCTTTTTTAGCTTTAGGATGGCCTAAAGAGTAGTGGAGGGGAAATGGGTACAATCTATAACTCATATGCTTCTGTTTTTGATGAAATAGCCATGGATCCATTTACACCATAGAGAATCCTTGTCCACCATTAGTCTCCAGAGTCTTTTGGTGAACATAATTGTGTTCATGGTTTTAATTGACCAAATTCCCAATCCAGCTTCAATCCTAGGTGTACATACTTCTCTCCATTTCACCATGGTTTTATAGCTCTTTGTATTGTTGCCAGTCCATATAAAATGATTGAACATGCTATCAATGACTTTCAAGATTACATTTGGAAATGCTAAGTGGGCAACCCAATAGTTATTTATGGATCTGAGAATAGAAATAATAAGTTGGGCCCCGCCAGCTCTTGATAGGTGCTTGGAACTCTGAGCTGAAATTATGGTTTGGACTTTGTCAAGTAGCTCTGTGTAGTCCCTCAGTTTAAATTTGTATGGAGATATGAGAATGCCTAGGTATTTCATTAGGAACTCGTGAAGTTGAAAGCTAGTTAAGGTTAGGATTATATGTTGAAAATCTGAGGCACTTTTGGATAAGAATACATTGCTTTTGAAACAATTGACTTGCAATTTTGAAACCCTTTAAAAGATCTTTAATGTTTTCATCAAAGTGGAAATAGAATTTCCATTAGCCTTTGAGAGTAATATCAGATCATCTGCAAAACAAATATTGATTAGTTTAAACTTTCCACACCTTGAGTGATATTTGAATTGCTTTCTCCTTGTGACCACACTTTCAATGATTTTATAGAGAGATTGCACCACTAAGGCAAATATGTATGGAGATAACGAATCTCCACTTTGCAACTTTGAAAAAATTTGATAGGTTGCCCATTCACCAGGATGTTATGTAAGGAAGTCATCAAAAATTGTTCAAATACAATGTGTCAAGATTCTTGGAAAACCCAAAGCATGTAATATATTTGTAATAAAGCACTAATCAACATTGTCATAAGCCTTCCTAAGGTCAATTTTGATACAATAATTGGGTCTGCTTCTCCTCTTTGAGTAATTAGCAATAAGTTCTTGAAGCATCAAAATGTTGTCACCAATTATCCTACTAGGTAGATATGCACCTTGATTGTGACTAATGTGCTTATGAATAATTCCTTAAAGTCTTTGAGCTAGGATTTTAGAGATGATTTTGTAAAAGGAATTGTAGCAAGCAATGGGTTTGAACTCAAAAAAAGTGTTTAACTCACCAACATTTGGAACTAGAGTTATAAAGGTTCTGTTGATCTCTTTGAGGAGAGTACCTTTATCAACGAATTCCTTCACAGCTTCAGAAACCAAGTAACCTGTAAGAGACCAAGTTTCCTTGAAGAATTTGATATTAAAACCATTTGGGCCAGGAGCTTTATATGAATTTAAAGATGCTATTGTATCTTTGATTTCCTGCATAAAAATAGGTCTAAAGAGAAGAATGGCATCTTCTGGTGAAATAATATCCTGTAGAACTAGCTCAAGGAATTGTTTGGAAGAATGTGATTCAGAAGGTTTTCTCATAAGCTCGCTAAAATAGTCAAAAGCTCCTCGCATGAACTGAGATTGAGATTCCAGAATCCTGTTGTTGTACTTGATAGATATGATTCTGTTTATAGCCTTCCTTGAGACAATTGCCTTATGGAAAACTGAAGTGTTCCTATCTCCGTGTTTCATCCATTCTATTCTTGCTCTTTGTTTATAAAGAGAGTAATCAAAAGCAATAGTTTGAGAGTAGTTGTGCAATGCATCCCTTTCCTTTGCAACATAAGTCAAATTTTCGGGGTTGGAGTATTGGAGTTGTACAAATTCCAATTCTCTTCTTGCTGTAATGACAAGATGGTGTGTGTTGCCAATATTCTCTCTGCATATTAGTTTCATCTCCTACTTGATTAGTTGCATTTTCTCGAAGTAAATAAACTGTTTAGAACCTCGGATATTAGATCTTAATGCATTCGATATGCCCTCTTTAAAACTAGCTAGTTGTATGAGGAAATCATTGAACCTAAATGGGTGAATCCCTCTTTCAGCAATTAAAGAGGTGATAATGGGGGTATGATCTAATGACAAATTGGTAACAAACTTTGAGAAGCAGTTAGGAAACATATTCAGCCATCTTAAATTTGCAACACTTCAGTCCAATCCAGTTTCTTCCTTATCAGGTTAGGACTAGTTTGCTTATTGGTCCAAATATAAAAGCAACCTCCCATTAGAATAATTGAGAATAATAAACTATTCTCATTAATTGCTTTAGAGTGACAAATTATATATTGATCAGTTAACTACCTCTACTAAATTCATGCATATCCAAAAACGACCAAATGAGCTACCTTTAACTAGGATAGTACTTAAGTAGTATAAAAATATAATAATCCTTATATGAGATATTTTGAAGATCTCAAATCAAAGTATCATTTATATAATCATCACAACAAACATTTTCATAGACACATAAGTAAGGTTCCACATTGAGTTTCCATATCGGGTCAGTTTAGTTAACTTGTTTTTAAACAAGTACTCACACATTTGTTTAAATATCTCCATATTTTAGTTTATGAAATCGATTACTTCCTTCATAAGAAAAAAATATATGATGTGTGATAATATTTATACTCTATTAATGTCTAGCCTTAATAGAGTAAGAAATAAAAACAATTTAAGGATAAAACATAAAAGCAATATGAATTTTATAATTATGATCTCATCATATTTTTATTTGTAAAGTATATTTTTCCTATATACTTTATCTTATATTTTATTTAATTAAACAAACATGCATAATATATAGAATACATTGAATTAATTATATCATAAATATACAACCAATAAAGCATAAAACAATACTTCTATCTCTATATCTTGTTTGAAAAGTCTAAAGTTGTTGAATGGGGAGCCTCACAAAAGGCATAAATGGAAGTTTGCTAAACAATCATCAAATTCTAATTGTTATTCCTAGGTTTGCAACTTTTGGTCATCAAAAATTTTCTATTCTTTTCTCTTTTTCTTAGGCTAATTTTCATTTGGTAAGGTTAGCAGTTAGAGATCATAGAGTGCCACTTTTGCGAAAGAGCATATTGATGCCAGTGAGGAGCTATCTAATGATTATCGTTATAGAACAGAATAAGAAACTGAATGGGTTAGAAAAAGAGGGTTGCAAGAGAGGTGACTCAACAGTCCTAAAAAAAAGGTAGAGCAAAGAAGCCTCAGTCACATTAATCTCGTCCTAGATTGGATTGCCAATACCAAGATACTGAACTTGTTGAGATTATTAGACTCCTATATTGCCATTGATAGAGAGGTTATGAAGTGCATAAATAATCATTGATTTACTTAAACAAAATTATATTATATTATATTATATATTTTATGTATAAATATGAGTTCTTATTTACACGCACGAATCTACACTCCAATAAATTACCAAATCAAGCTACATAACTGCAAGAACAAATTTATATTAATATGGTTATACTTAATCTATAATATTCTGAAATAAACTATTAATATATCAGGGTTGAACCAGAGAAACTGACGCGGCGCACCAAGAAGAAGACACTTAAGACCTTAAAGAGATGAACACATGACGAACATCACGTGTTGGGATGTGATGTTGTCATCGCTTGGGTGCGTGGGTTCTGGTGTAGAACCTTACGTCGCGCATGAAGTGAATTCTAACGAATTGTTTTATGTCTTTTTGTTGATCTGTTGACATAGGACACGGTAATACTGTTAGATCAGTGGTCGAAGTTAGTTTTAGACTTTGATAAAGGAAGCAGAGGCAGTTGACAGCAAAAAGCGAATGGACAAAACTTCAAAGGTAGCAATAAACACAAAAAAGACTAATACAACGAATCAAGTTACATAATTAGTGGAACAAAAGTGCTTCTAGGAACATTAATGTCCGCCAATCAGATTACAGGGGACATCAAACATTGTGGAACTCATTTTCTACGAATTTCCCGGCAACAGCCAACAGTTATTGTGTTATTTCATTTGAAATTTCCTTCAACCTGGCATCAGCCGTCAGGTAGCATGTTGAAACTACGTTTACTCGGAAGTCAGACTCGATAAACCAAGTATATGAAAGAGCATGCTTATCAATTACAAAGATAATCAGCAGGGACTATCATCTAACTTCAACTCTTGCATTTATGTGGCACTCGTACATTTACATTTCCAAGGCTGCTCGCACAAAAGTAGAAACAATTGAAGAAATGAACACCATCTGCTCCTATATGGTTCCTACTTTAGATTGTAAATGGAAATACAACAATTCATTCCATGTATCTGGAACACCGGGAAGGCACCAGTGGCTACAATCTTGAATGCTCGACGAATAGCGCGTGCTTGGTTTTTTCCCATACGTAGATGGATGACCATCGATCCTATATCCTGACAGACTAGTTATATCCAAGAAAGTTACAGGAATTCTCATTTGCTTGATGATCTCTTCTGTGATTGTATTCTTCTGAGAGTCAATCCTTGAAGTATAGTTCAAGGGTTTTATGGCTTCTTTACAGTGGCCTCCAGAATTCCATTGCCCGCCGCTGTATAACAATAACACACACACCATTAAAACGTGTAAAGTTGAAGCGCGAACAGATTTGTATATCAGCTCAGCAGACCTGAAATGAGACGGAGCTGAGCTTCGAAAGAAAACTCGAGTCTTCCTTGGATTAATATGTTTGTTAACCCACGATGCCCAAGTCAACATTGCTCTTCTGAAGGCTACATGGACGTCGAGTTGGGGATGAACTAGATTGCCTTCTTGGTAGTAGTTGATCCTGAATGAAAATGATGCTAATATTTAACTCATTGTTCTTCTGAAACTCGAGGGCTTGAAGCCTTTAAAACTGCTAGGCATCCTCCTCGCATTTATAATCACACAAGCTCTGTGCAAGGAAACTAAAAGTAAACAAAAATGGATGTCATTCGCATGGAAAAAGAATTTACCCTGCTTTTGTCTTAAAATGAGACCACCAATGTGCAGTGTTGAAAATGAGGATATCAGCTCCTCTCCATCTTGAAGAACCATGATCGATACTATCTATTCGTAAGGTCTGTACACGCCTCTGCCCTATTCTGGCTTTGCCCTCATGTACCAAAAAATGAGACACATAGTATTCAACTGTACATTTGTAGTCCTGAGAATGCAAACTGAAAGTCAGATCGACTTCCAATAGACAAGAGTAGAAACAACTGATTCTTTATGTCCTTGGGATTACCACAAATTTGAAGCTATAATTTCCTTTCCCCTTCGTGATTCTCCTGCCATGAGTCTCATAAACTCTCTTTGGATCTTTTATGGCTCCCATTAACATACACAGCATGGATTCCCATTGGTTCCTGTTTATCGAATCCCCAACAAAAACTAGCCTTTTCCCTCTTATCAATTCCAGCATTTTTGTCACATTGAACCTGTTGAACCCACCAACCCCAGACACATCAACAGAAACATAATTGCTTAGCATTCAAAATTTGTCCTCATTTCTTAACAATCAAAAATAGTAAAGTACAGTTAAGTCATGAAGACGTGAATTAATACCTGGGAATGTCGCAATCTTGAGATTGCCATCTCCACTTCGTGTAATCTCCATCCAATCTACCATTCCCAGCACAGTCAAAGCCTTCATCTATGAAAGGGCATGAGCTGTTCGTATACAAAGGATAGCCTTCATCATAGACCCAACTCCCATTCGTTACATCACATTCTTTTCCAGTCTTCTGTTTAATCCTTCCATTCCCTAAATTCCCACTATTGTCAACTGAAAAAACTTTATTTTTCCTCTCTGCATTCATCCGATTGCTCAAAGCTTCTACCTTTACCAGTGAACCTGTTCTAATCTTCCCACCGACATCTTCCCTACTATGACCTTCATCCTTTACCATGGCAATGGATCTACTCTTCTTCTCTTCGCTAGCTTTACTTTCAATTTTCTCAGATGGAGATTCTACAACAGCTACATTCTCTTGAACTTCAGTTAAGTTATTATCTGCACTTTCTTCATCTTCTTCAGCATTTAGCATCTCAGATTCATTTTCACTTGTCACTATTGAAATTCCACCAAACCCAGATGTATTTTCAGGGACTACGCCATAGCCATTAGCAATAACTGAAGTTTCCAAGCTGCTTGCTGAGAGATTTCTGCTGAATCCAGTGAAAGTCTGTACAGTAAACGGTTCGGGGCCTGTGCCAAGGAAGGTGGTTTTATTGTACTCGAAGTTGGTTTCTTGGAGAATATAACTATAAGGGCTGGATTTGACAAGCCAGAAGGTAAAAACGGTAAGGAAGAGTACAGAAGATGAGATTGTGAACCAAAAGACCAGAAATCTCGTGGGTTTCAAAGAGAAACTTTTCTGTCTCTCCATTTGGCCTATATATGTCTGTCTGTCTTAGTTTGTGTGTGAATATGGTATAACACAAGAAATTACAGAGGAAAAAAGACGGAGTTAGAGATAATGAGAACACATTTGCAGTATGAAGTAGTCAGACTTGCAAGTTTAAGGAGAAGGAAAAAGGAAACAGAAAATAGAAAATTGATGGAGAAGACAACCGGATATTGTGGGAGTAGGTTCTCCAGGTAGCCGCAGTGTCTCTAGTGGTGGGCAAGACCGCGAGCTTTTAGTTACCAAAACACCCACGCTTATTAACTGTTAGCCATTTTTTATATATATGAGTAATATTAAAGACAAATTAACACTACAAAAAGAAAATTCATTTCTAATACACACTTTATTTTCAATAGAGAAAATCAGATGATATTTTAATTTATTGAGAAAAAACACATCTTCAATTTTTATTTCCTCAGTTTTGTTTTGTTGACCTAATTTACTAAATAATATATTTTTCTAACACATAAGCAATGCTTAAGTTTATTAAAATAATAATATATAAAATATTTTTCATATAAGAAAATGTATAAATTGAAAATTGACTACATGTTATTTTCCAAATTTTAATTTGATTTGTTATAAGATAATAACCTTATTTGTTAAATGGCTTATCGCAGATTGAAAGGATTTAGTTAAGCTGATAATTATATTTGGTAATCAAGTGGATTAAAGTCAATCTGCTAATTTTGAAATTAAGGGACTACAAACTATTATATCCAAAAGTTATTATAAACTACTCAAAGAGATGGAGATAAAAAAAGAAATAATAAGTTTATTATTTTAATTTTAATTTTTGAAGTTGAATTAATATCAAATATGAGTCATAATATACAAAGAGTTATCTTTGAAAGTAAATATAGAGACAACTGTAAGGATCGAGTAAATTACACGTATGAGGAATTGAGGAACGTCTAATAGGATACCTTTATATTGACTTTTTTAATCCTATATAAATTCTTATGAGAATATTCAAAAAAATATTAAAATATAATACTCATGTTTTTATAAATCTGTTTTTTTAAGTCATATCTTTATAAATCATTTCATATATAAATAGGTAATACAGTTAATTTTATCAAACATCTTTAAATAAATAACTGATGTTATTCGTTGGTCAAATTAATTATATTAAATTGCTAATAAAATTAACTAATTGCTAATGTAATCATGAATAGCAAAAAATGCCAATATTTTTTATACAAACAAGATAGCACTAAGGCTATTCTATAACAAAAGTGTTTACACTATCCCGGATTAGCAACTCGCT
>JAOQMM010000004.1:4311380-4321391 GCA_027563515.1 Erythroxylum platyclados
ACTCCATTGCCAACCTACATCTGGGTGCACAAATGCACTTACTGGCTGGTGAAGCATGGGGCCTGGAAGAGATTATGATATTGATAATAATATTCAGATAAGAACCAAAATCTTAACAATATCTTAATAATAATATTTTGATAATAACTTGATAATATTCTAATAATATCTAGATATTTAATTCAGCTTATTTCCAAAGTCTTTGATTCAACTTATACCAAGGCTTCTCTTAAAAATAAAAGTCCAAGATTATTCAAAATGTATTTCAGCTATATTTCGTTTTATCTATTACTAATAACCAAAAATAATAAAAGTTACATCCTTATTTATACCTCTTTATTACTAGTTACTGAACAAAACCAAAAAGAAAAGGTAAATTAAGTGCATTGACTATAATTATCAACTTTGCTTCTCTTGCTAGAGAAACCAAGAACTAAGAACTTTATCTTTTTTTTTTTTTGATGTACCAAAATTTCTCTAAATGTTGCATATCATTTTATTCTTTTTTGGCGTCCGGAACAAGAAAAATAAAGTTCTTTCGCATAAGAGGAACTTTAGTTTTTCCTTAAGATGGAAATGATTTATTCAGTACAAACATTAAACTTTTGATTTAAAACCAAAAAACAATAAAGGAAAGGTTAGCTTGAGGTTATATGAGTCATTTAACATGACAAGATCCCTGATCAGGAAAGCTATGGTGTGGAAAAATGAAGGGAACATGAGGACAAAAACAAATTGATGGAGGAGGTTGCATGTTATATGGGATTGCGTCTTATTAAATAAAAAACAATCACATTTTTTGTACGTTCTTCGTAAGATAAACGCTGTCTGGGGCTTATACTGTTCTTTATCTTTTGTTTGTTTGATTGTTTGGGTTTTTTTCCCTCTGATGTAAGAGATTAGGTTATATTAAGTCCACTCTTGACCAACTAACCCAATCAATTACACTTTTAAATTCATATCGGAGTAGATAAGCTTCTTGAAAAGAGCGATACGAACTTCAACTTGAATCTTTGGAACTGGGTCTGGAAGATCTTAGATCATACTGTCTGGCATCAAATCTCTTGGAGCACATGACAAAATTAGAAGAAAAAGTGGATAAAACAAGTAAACTGTCATGATAAGTGGTATATTGCAAATCCAGATCACGTAACGTAGTTTGAAAAAATTCTGCTTCGAAGATTGTATACTTTTCTCGAGAATTACAAATTACTATACCACTTCCTAAGGACAATGTCGTTTACTTGGATTGATCCAAGTGTCGATGGTTAAATAAATACATTGAATCGAAGGCCGTACCTTTGATGTTGTTTGGACTTGAAACCCATATTTAGTAGCCCAATTGGGGGTCCATGAAGAGCTTACTGTTTCTCTTTCTGGCGACAGATGAAGATTAGAAGATAAAACACTTTGTCCCATTCTCTAAATCGCAGTCACTCACCAGGTAAACCCCTTACATACACACACACACACACACACAGTCTCTCTCTGTTTCTGCTGCTTTATAAATCCTTGGATTTGTTACTGTAGTTGTTGATTTTCTCCATTGTTTGGATAATCTGTATTATTTGCTTTATTATCCTATCAATAAGTTGATTGACACTTTGTGTTTCTGATTGGATGTTACTGGGTAATCATGAGAATGCTCAGGGAATCTGTTCATAATACATGAACTTTCGAAATCGACGAAGTTTTTAATGTGAAAATGTAATCTTCAGACGCCAAGCATCAAGAACACTATGTGAATATGTTGCGGAACTTGTGTTTTCATTTAATTAATTTATTTGTTTCCTGCATATGAATTGTTTGATGCATGTCAAAAGCGGCTTATGGAAATCTGCATAAATTATGTTTTCCAGCATTTATCCAAAATGATGTTAACTCCATGGGAAATCTACACAATAACAAACAAAAAGCTAATATAAGACCAGTAAATTTATTCAAGGCTATGGTTAAACTCTCTACTATTTCCACTTCTATCCTAACTTCCCCAACTGTATATCCATGAAACTTGACAATGTTGCTATTGTTGAATTTGATTTCCAACATGACATAATGTTTTCAATACAAGATTCAATAAGACCATGTGTAAATTGGTGGAATTTTGAGCAGTTTGAGTTGGAAAAGTTAGTTGCGTGCTTAAATTGTTTGAATTCATTATTACAGTAAAAGCCAGCTGCTGGTATTCCTTTGTAAAGTTTTAGTGAATGCAGATCCTCTAATTCAATTTGTATGGGAATTGAAACATTTTCGTATGTAGAATCTAAGAACAACTGTTGCTGCTTTCAGATTTAAATAGCCTTAACCAGATAATCGAAATGGCTGGTAGGATCCCTCATCCCACTTTGAAAGGACCAAGTGTTGTCAAGGAAATAATCATAGGAATTACACTAGGCCTAGCTGCCGGTGGTCTTTGGAAGATGCATCACTGGAATGAGCAGAGGAAAGTGAGAGCATTTTACGACTTACTAGATAAAGGTGAGATCAGTGTTGTTGCGGAAGAATAAATGTTGTTTAATGTTTCTTCATTGTTACCTGCAGTATTCTTACTTTGTGTGATGTGTCCCCCTTGCTCAATCTCTTAGATTGAGCGTTCTTAGTTTCTGTTTAAAGGAACACATATTTGATTCATGACACAATTTCCATGATATCAGCTATATACAAAATATGCAGAAGATACATTCCTTCTTGATCTCGTTAACTTCCACAATCTTTGCAGTAGATGATGTAGATTGTATCAGTTCACTGAATATATGACAATTAGGATTTGTTTCACTACTTGTAGCTTTCTTGGTTGCTCTCCATTTCTGAAGAAAAGTTGATGCACCTAGCATAGCAGTAGCATACCTGATATTCGTTTGATTGTTAGCCCGTGCTGTCGCATTCAACTCACTTCTCTATCACTATTATTTATTGACAGTTTTTAACAAATATTAATTTAAGACCGACCTCTTATTTTTATTATGGTGATTTTTCGCTATTAATTATTACAGTTGATATAAGTTTAACATTTTTTTTACAATTTTAAAAAATAATAAGCAACTTTGAATTAAGTACTTACGATATGAACCTGGCAATTTTTTGTTGAATATAGTTATGTAAATGATGTGGACTGTGGGTACTGAATATAAATTGTTAAATCTTTGTAATAATTCTAATATAACGTTTGGTTGACAACTTGAAGTTTATTAATTGATATTTTTATTTATATAACACTAAGTAAAATGTATGTACAAAACTTTATTCGCTATATTTTATTTAATAAGATAAAATAAAATAAGTCATTTATTAATTTACACACACTGTCAATTGTATTGACATAGCCAAATCACTAAATTGTAACATACCAAATCTTTAATCATGCTCTGCGATTAATTAAAGCACGTGAGATCAGATTTGTTATGTTGTACGTTATTTGGAAGTGAAAGCCAAAAAGTAGAGAATGAACCACAAATTTATTGGTGTGTGCATTCGGTTAAAAGTAACGAGATTTAGGTAAGGAAAGCTCAGCCTTAAAATTCAAAGACACAACATTGTAATTGGTATTTCCAAATTCACTCCTGACTCCTGAGGTAGACCTGTCCCATTGTACCGCCAGAACTAATAACAGCTATTTCATAACAAGGTGGACTATAATTTTTCAGCTTAGAGACATTTGATTGGATAATTCACTTTTCTTCTGATCATGAATGTTTCACCAGTGTCGTCGTAACTATAGTTTTGAGGGACCGTATATGCAATGCAAGAGCCTTGCGTAACAGCTTTTTAAGCAAATATGCAATAAACATAATACATCCACCTGTCCCCACACGGGGAAATTATCATAAACCTGACTGCACTTGTGTGTTTATCTCGCAACCATGATGTGCAAAACTGCAAGAAAGAGATAATAAACAATGATCAAAGGCACTAAATCTAATTAAATATTCCATATACCCGATCCCCACCATTTCAGAAGCTTTTATGCTACTCCGGTTTTAATCCTCTGCTGCCAAACATCCGCAATACAATCTACAAAGTCGAGGGATACGAGAGCAATGTATATAAACAAAACAAGGAAGCAGGAATAATAGGTGGAATATAGTGCACAACATTTCATTCAGGTGCCATATACTCACTATGGTATGTGAAAGCCTACCCCTAGCGGGAAGCACCAATTTACGTAATATTACCAGATCAACAAAAACTATTAGGTCATATCATTCCAATCTTTCAAGTAATTCAACTCATGACCAAACAAGGCAAAAGAAGAAAGATACTGAAATTCAGTTTCAGTTAACATAGCAAAGAATGGTGGGATGCGTGATAAGAAACCATAGGGTACGTTATCCGAATATTTCTCATGAACTTAAAGCCAGGGGGATCCGAAGAAATAAATCGACCTGATACTGATTTCGATTTATTTAATTCTTGCTGTTAAGATGATAGGCAAATGAGGAAGAGACATTACCACAGCAATGACCTCGGCACAGAGTGGAATCCTTCGTATTCATGATCTGCCAACTCTGGCCCACCACCTCCATTGGCAGCGGCTACTTTGCTTTCAGAGTTTTGCAGACCTTTGCTAACTTCATCTTTACACTCATTAAGTTCTGCATTTACTTTAGAAGAGTTGGGCACACAATACTTTTGCAGCCACCGGTCAGTTTCCCAAAGAACATGCATGATGCTCTCGCGTGCAGCATACCCATGGCTTTCATAGGGAAGAATGACCAGACGACAAAGAGCACCATGGCCTTTCAATGCATTAAAGAAACGGTCTGACTGCATCATATGGAAATGTGTAATAAGCAACCAGTCAAAAGCTGACAATAAGGAAAATTATATCCTAAAAACCATTATGAAAACAGCAAAACAAATAAGATGAAAGTTTCATGTTTCTTGATTGGCAATGTAAAATTGAAAGGGTTCATTCAAAGGAGAAGGGAGCAAATACCTGCATGGTTAGTGTTCCTGAGTTGTTGTCTTCTTCTCCATGAATAAGTAATATTGGTTTTTTAATTTTATTTGCGGACATGAAAGGGCTCATCTCTATGTAAGTATTAGTTGCCTCCCAAAGAGTCCTGTCCTCATTCTATGCACAAGTAATGTTAGGGATCACTATAACATCTAAAATGAAAGATGAAATTTCTTGTGAAGTACAGGATTTTTAAAGCTAAAACACGCATAATTGTATTCTACCTGAAAGCCAAAAGGTGTAAGGGTTCGGTTGTAAGCACCAGACCGTGCAATTCCACAGCAAAAAAGATGAGGAGCATGGGCCAACAGGTTTGCAGTCATGAATGCACCATAAGAATGTCCTCCAATGGCAATTTTGCTGGGATGAGCAACCTTAACGAGTGCAGCATTAAAAATAATGTTGGGAATTAATATATTTTCATGCAAAGGTAGTCATACAAGGATGAATGGAGAAGCTTACTCCTCGTCGGATAACTTCCTCAACAGCTGCCTCCGCACTCGCAACCAGTTGCTCTACATATCTGATGAAGGCATGTATCAGTTAGAATTCCAGCAACATCTTTCAAATACTTCATCATCACACTTCTGGCTTGTAAAGGAAGAAACTGAATATATGTCTAGAAGAAGAAAGAGGGCTACAGACAGTATGACCAGGGCCAACCTAATCTATTTTCCTATATTTCTAAAAATGTTTTATAGATATAACACACGTCCATTCTTTCGAGTTATCAAAGTCATTGTTCCTTCACAAGAACAAGAATGAATGGATCAAATGGTTTCTGCAAATTTGATTTACCACAGGAAGAACTGTGGCATAAAAAAAGTGTGGACAACTTTAATGAGGATACAGACAAGAAAATTAATGCATATGAGCTGCACAGTAAGGCGTTATATAACAATGCCATGAAGTAACCTGTCATTTGCCTCCTCATCACCCTCACCAATGATAGGTATTGTTGGTCCTGATAAAATAGCAAACCTGGACAAAACAATTCACAACAATGTGGTTCTTCAGCATATTAAAAACAAGAAGCCATCATAGTAGTGGGAAGATTGCAAAAACACAACAGCGAGTACAAAATTCAAGAAAGAGCAAGCTCCTACCTTCTGGCCAGCCAAAGAAGTGCTGATGTTGCACCTATGCCAGGAAATTCGTTCGGAGAACCACGAACTTGTCCAGCAGCATCTTTGTTTTTGAATTCTCCCGGGTAAGACCAAACTAAACATGGAAGGGAACCATCTCTAGATGGATCGTATCCTGGTGGCAGATATAAAGTTGCAGTAAGCTGGACCCTATCCTTTCTCTGGTACCTAATCATCTCTTTTTTCAATGATGCCAACTGAGGGTACGGGTGAGGAAAAGTTGTAATCTGGCATGCTTCCTTGTCAGGCCAAATCTGGATATAGTATTGGGTATTCTCAGTTTTAGATTCTTTGGAAGTCAGTATTTTCAATTGGTCAAGGCGTAGATCTCCTTCATTTTGATCAGACATCAATGCAACTACAGTCTCATAATACTTTTCCTTGTCACTTTCCCAAATTCGTTCTTTGCTGCCTGTATTTCTGAAAGAATATGTTTTAGACATATAGCACCAATGAGCACTCAAGCCTGGCCAAGTAAGATAGGACTAAGTTGTTGATTATCATATACTCACATATCAAATAGATCAAGGAAAGGGATGTTCCCTTCTGGTGTAGCCCCGATACCATTCAGTAAGATGTAAGTGTTGTCATCATTTTGCTTCTTTATCTTTGCAATCACATAAGTACCAGTGGAAGTCCTCCTCATCATGGGGGAGCCAGGATCGGAGTACACATCTTCCGATGATCTATCAAATAGAATGCGAGGACTCGCATCTTTAGATCCAGGAGATATCACCCAGGTCCTTGTTCGTCTTGTCTTGTACCAGGATTCATAGACTAGAGCTAATGAGTCATCACACCAAGAAATCCCACTGCAAATATTTGAAGATTGCTAAAGGTTAACTCCTGAATTTTGTACAAAAATAAGCCATAAATGCCAAAATTCGCACAGATAATCACCGAAATAGTATTTCCACAATTACAATAACAATTAAACCTGCTTGAACCTGGTGCCCATATTGTGGACAAATTATAAAGACTCATACAGCATATATGACAGAAGCGCCTAAGGCATGAAACACTAGCCAGTATCAGCTTGCTACTTGTATGAATAATATTAAGCAATTCACAAAATCACAAAGCAATGGGCTCGAAGAGATTCTTACAAATTAAACAACTATTTGAAATTGGTAAGGAAAGGAGATCAAACATGAAGATTGTGCCATACCCATAGCGAAGGTCAAGCTTGTGTAAGATTTCTGGCTGTTCACCTTCTAGTGGTTCAGCGGGCTGTGAATAAATAATATCCCTGGGAGAAACTTCCACCTTTGCATCACCGTCATCTTGAGTCTCAGCCCTAAAAGCCCAAACAGTCAAACAGTGTACTGACATTGTCATGAATTAATTCATTCAACGGATGATGATCTCATCTAAGCAATTTATTATCAGAAGAATCCTATTGGATCAAACAGTATGTACCAGTATATTGTGGAAGGCTTGTCTGCTCTCCAGTTGATTGACCGCATACCTTTGCGCACACTATTGAATGCAATGGGAATGTCCTCCGCAAGGGGCAAATCACAAAGTTCCCTGACAGATTTTCCATCAGTTGTCCATACTTCAACCTTTTTGGGGAATCTTCCACATGGTACAATGAAAGAGTACGGTCTATGAAGAGAAGTGATTAGAAGATATTTCTCGTCTGGGGAAGGATCAATTGATGTATATACAGCGGGTGGCCCAATTTTTTTCACAGTTCCATCCAAAAAAGCCAAAACAAGTTGAGAGGAAGAATAATAATCAAATAAATCTTCATCATACTCATCCTTCAATAAGTCCTGAAAGGTTCTAGCTTGAACAACATTTTTCTGCTCATTAGACTGAATTTTTGGTCCAGAAGGAACCAAAGGTCTGATTGGTGGGTCTCCTCGTGATGAGGGGATGGTGCAAACTAATAAAGAAGAGTTATCCACCCACACAAAATTATCAAAAACGGCATTTAAGTAAAAATCAGGTGACTGAAACAGTAGTCTAGCTTTCCCTGTTTCCACATCAGCTACCCATACTCTAAGTTTATTGCTGTCACTACCCTCCCCACCGACCCGAACACTGAACGCTAAGTGCATACCATCAAGAGACCATGTGACAAAATTAATCTTGGCACCATCTGGAAACCCATGCACCTCTTTCTCTGGCCCTAGTGTACCGTCAGGCATTAATTGACAGATACCTATACCAGTGTAGAATGACATCCTGCTCCTAGTGTTACATTTCCCATCTATGCGGATGCCAGCCAGTTTCTCCTCTGGTCTAGCTAGTTCTGCCAATGAAGGTAAAGCTCTCCGCTTGAGAAAAAGAATTTTGTCTCTCTGTGGTGAAAATGACAACGCAGGAAGAGGTGGCTCATCAACAATCTTCCTAATCTCTGGCGGAGGAAGTCGATACTTACCTTCCAAAGCTTCTGCATTTATGAATTTACCAATCATTAGTAAAGTCTCCTATACATCCAGGGAAACGACTAAAAGCCTTAAGTAGGCACAAGACAATAGCTAAACTTAAATCTTCATATACAACTACATGGAGTGATTAAAGTCATATATCTTCGTTTTTCCTCTTCATGAGCTTAGCAAGTGCATAGAAATATAAAGTTTGTACATGAATTCAAGAAACTCAGAGATTGGGATTCGAACTTTAATCATTAAAAATAATGCATTTCGTCATAGAAAACTGGTGATTAACTAAATAGTTATGAGATTTTGCTAAAAGAAACGTCCACTTTCTGGCCAACAAGACACCATCCTCTGTTAAAAATATGGCCAACACACATTCGTAATACTACAATAGGCTCAAGATCAACGCGTTCGAAAGGAAAAACAATCTAATTCTTTACTGAACCAAGCAGTAATGACACAATCTATCAAATAACAAGAATCTAGAAACATCTAATAACTTAAAGATACAATCTATTAACCAGTCAGTAAAAGACTTAAACGAGCACCTTCGTCGTCTAACGGTTCATTAGTAGAAGAAACGGAATCATTGGAGCCACCGCCAGCATTTTCCGCTACAATAGAATTCAGAGGTGCAAGATTGGCGAGTCGAGAAGCGGCAGAGGTCATGGTCGACTTCAATCTCGCGGTGTGTCTGAAGTGAGATTTCCGGTGGCGGGACGGCGTACGGGCGGATGCGAAACGACGGGATTTGGGTGGTGATGGAGAGAGAGGTAAGAGCGTGAGGAGAGAGAGTCGATGACAAACTTTGTAAAGGCGCAACATGATGGAGCGTTTGATAAAAACCCATTTTTCTAAAAGGTAAGATGCTGTTATGGAGCTGTGATTGAATATCCAATCAACATCGGAGAAGCGCACGCCTAAGGAACCTAGACCTTTGGATCTTTATCCGGTGCGTGCGGGTCCATCCATGTGCTGCTGGGGGTTCAGATTGGGCCATTTAGGACCCTGGGCCAACAGGTGATAGAAAAAGGAAGATGCTCTCGAAAAGCCGTCCGATCTGAGGATCGCTTTCGCTTTCCAGAAAGAGAACGAAAGAATATATTTTTAATGCGTGGAAAACAAGGTGCTAGGCTGTAGTACTTGGCACTTGCCGTCCATAACTTATTCAATTTGCCCATTAACTAATGCACTCCTAATGTACTTAGTCTACGAGTAGTAATAATTTGGATGTCCTAATCTCATAAACTTGAGATAATTTCATAAACTTGAGAAGTATAAGGCTATCTTTTGGTGCATTAAATTCACTCAAAGTAAGACATCAAACTTGACACTAAAATAGTGCAATGAATATGGTGCATTATTATTCATTGCACCAAATATGATAAAAGACATCTTTAACCTTTCTCTTTTTTACATATTTCTTTTATGTCCTTTTTATATTTTTATATTTTGATTTATTAACATAATTTGCTAATTAATTAATTTTAAAATATATATTACTTTACACAAAATATAT
>JAOQMM010000004.1:4321491-4335765 GCA_027563515.1 Erythroxylum platyclados
TTTTAATTTTATAAATAAAAATAGGCGTAAAAATAAATTATTGTATAAATGTAAATTAATTTAATTAATAACTAAATCATTGTGGAATATTCTTTTAAGATATTTTATCACCAAATTTAGTGTAGAATGATTGAAGTGTAAAAAAATTTGGTATAAAAAGATTATAAGAATATACCTTTTTACGTCAAATTTGATGTAAAAATTTGGTGTAATGGATGGAGATAGCCTAAGGAAGATGGAGGTTTACACCGTAATTCATTGATAAGAAAAAGAGGTAACAAACTAAAATATGAAGTTCGGAGATGAGCTAGTCCGTACTGGATTGAAGATCACCGATCGATGTGCGATATCTCCGGTTTTATTCTGTCCCTTCTACAAACGCTCGCCGTCACGACAAACTACGTGCCATGCTTTTGCAGATTTTAAGAAAGTCTCGTTGAAAAAATATTTCATTTATATTCAATTTGTGTTAAAGCTTCATTTGATTATTACGGATATTTTTGGAAATATTGTACAACTAGTGTGACGTGGAAGCATACGATTCGTTATCACCAGATAAGAAGCGGTTGTCCATAACTCGATGTGAAGGTGAAGCCCACCTATATGCCTGCCACCTTCATCCTCACAGCTGCAGATTATCGCTTTTTCCGCCATACCATATCCACAACAAAAATGGCGACAGTATCGGGTCTCAACCTCTATACACCTAGATTCTTAACCAAAGCAGCAAAAGAGATTCCAAGGGCTAAACCAATCATTAGACTAAACAATCCTTGGGGGAGAACTTACAGATTCCGAAACGGTCGCATGCAACTCCGACAAGTAAGAGCAGCGCCGGAGGGACTGTCGGAGAAGGTGGAACAGAGCATCAAGAACGCGGAGGAGGCGTGCGCCGGAGACCCGGTAAGCGGGGAGTGCGTGGCGGCGTGGGACGAAGTTGAAGAGCTGAGCGCCGCCGCAAGCCACGAGAGGGACAAGAAGAAAGGGTCTGACCCATTGGAGAACTACTGCAAGGATAATCCGGAGATAGTTGAGTGTCGCACTTACGACAACTAGAACCCCTTTTTAAAATGCTTTCCTTTTTGTTCATTATGCAATAGTAGTAACAATGAAGGTGTTGGAATATCATTTTCGAGTGCTGTGGAATACAACATACCGTCTTTAAGGATTAATCAATTGGTGCAGTTTTTGATTGCTTGTGTTATCATCTTGTGTTATTTGAGATTACGACTATTTGTCGAATGAATAGGGTTTACGTTATAGTGAATATTTTGGTTAGTCAGGCACCAGTAATGATAGCACAGAGACAGTGTTGTTAACTCCGAAACTTGAATATTATGGTACATCAGTAACCTTCTCTGTTTTTGCCTTAACCAAAATATATTGGCCGTGGGGATAAAAGTTTAATTATCATCATCATCTATGATGTATCCTATGATTGTCGTTAGATGCTTCAGAATCGAAGGTCTGCCGGGTAGAGGCAACCTGGAGCGTAAACGCGAGGTCAACCGGATATAGATGTCTGTCTTTGACTCTTGGGAGGTCTTGGGTAGACAAATTGATTGTTGTTTGCTGTTTGAATACACATCTAACACTCGTTCTACGCTTCGTTTTCCCTAAAATCACACCCAGTTAATCATTCGAAGGCATATAGTTTAATGTCATTAACTCCCTAACATGTTATCCAAAGGCTTTGTAAACAAACTTCTGATCTACACCACCTATCGCCTTAATTCCTGTAATTTATGAAATTTACCATAGTTCAGACAAAAGATGGTGGAATTAAAGAGGACGAGGTAAGATGTTTGTGATTTTAAATATATTAATGTCCATTTTTCGGCAAAAATATATACCACAAGTTTTAAAAATGCAAAATAATGTTTTTTTTAATTAAATTCAAATTTGAATTACTCAAAATTAGGTCTAATGAGACTCAGCTCTTCTAAATTATACATCCTTAAATAGATTTGAATTTAAATTCCTTAAGCTTAGGAAATTGTTTTAAACAAAATAATATCGTTTTATTTAAAATATTTAAATTTGAAGCCGACCTAAACTTAAGCTTAATTTATAAGTCGGTTTGAAAATTTAAGTCGTGCTGTCGATTAACATCCCAACAAATTATTCAACCAGATAAGAACCAAAGTGACAGTAAAGCGTTGGCTGGCAAAGGCAACAGCGCATAAGTAGACAGACATATACCAGTAAAAGATATGACGATGCAGTCAGTCCAAATTGAAAGTGCGCGTTGCTTTAATCTAATTACTAGGGCATTGTATTCCGGTTCCAATCGCCGTCGCCAGAAATATCCGATCTTCCCATCATATTCTCCGTCTAGACCGAAATACGTAAAATACCTAGAACGATGAGATAATCCACAAACCATCTCATTAAATTAATAGGATCGAACTGATTAGAATCCCCGATTTGTAGCCTTATCAAGGGACGTCTAATTGTGGGACACGTTAGTGTATAATATTCCGATCTTATAAAACACAAAAGTCCTGATCCAACAAGAATCCTAATTCCAGCTAAAACGCTCAATTCACCTCATAGATATAATTCACGAAGACACGCACAATATAATTGCTTAGAATTTGAACAACAATGAGAACACAGCACAATATAACATGCTAACATCGTATTACATAGTAACGCATAGATGTCGGTCCATAGACGAATCCACACCCTAACCTTGCCCGAAACAAACCCATAACAGAACAACAACAATGGACGATTGACGACAGAAAGACTCTAGACGAATAACTTAATCCACTAGACGAACTGAAACAGAGGGAATGATGCCATTTGCTTACAGCAACAAGTCAGCTGAAGCCATGATGGGCTGACCCGGAAAGGGAAGCTGCCACGGTTTGAGTAAAGGGTCTGGAATCTCGGGAATGTCCAAACTGTAGCCGTTGGCCTCCTCACATAGATGGAGCACCGAGTTCAAAGACTCAAGTCTCTCGGTTAATTCCATAGCTTGAGCAATCAAGACGTTGTTGTCAGACTCCACCTGGACGTAATACTGAGAGCGTGTGTTAATGATTTCCTTCAAGTGATTGTTCTCGCTCTTCAATTGATCGGCTTCTTTCATATAGTCCTCCATCAGTTTCTGTTTCCTAGCTCTGGACCGCCTCGCCGATTCGCGATTCGAGATCATCCTCTTCCTCTTCCTCTCATCAATGTTCGCGTATCGAGGGTCCGAATCGGAGCCGGAGCTAGCTGTCTGTTTCTGCACTGCAGACATGTTTTTGAGCCTTGTTCTCAGCTACCAAGAGGATCGGTTAAATCCAAAATATTTTGAGAAAATCAAAAGTACGGGTTTAGGGATCAAAAATTACAGATTTCGGTTGACAGACAGATGATTTAGTTCATGAAAAGAAATAGAACCAGTAGAGAAACACAACAGAAAAGGAGTGGAGTATTCGGATCCGACGCATGAGGATGCAATAAGTCATAGAAATTCTAAAAACATTGGAGCCTTTTTCAGTCACAAGAAAACCCCAGTCGTAAGCCCCCAAATCGAAGATGACAATAGAGGTTCAAGATCTAAACCGAAAAACTTGAGCCAAAAACCCTAGATCTGGATTCAAGACGAAGCGACCGAGATATCCTATCAAAACGAGAAAGAACAGAAATAAAAAGGAAAATAGATGATTGAGAAGCACAGAGTGAAAGAAAAGAAAGGAAGACTTAGCTGAGGCAAAGAGACGAGATCGAAACGGAAGAAGGATCTAAATGCAGCAGGACGGGGGGTTTTATGGAGGAAATGCGTGTACGGGCGTTCATATTAAATTTGAAAAAGAAAATGGAAATGGTGGTGTTGATGTAATTGCTTGCGTGTGAATTGACGCCAGCTGTCCACTTAAGGCACTCCAACAACTCCTTTTGAAACCTATTGCCCAACAAAGAGAATATGCTGCTAGGATTCTTTTACTCGTCAAATACTGGGGGATACTGGTGGCGGGGATGTAAAAGAGCCAATGTAACATTTAGGTGAGATCGGAGAGCTGATAGGAACTCAGGACAACATATTACCATCAAACCCAGAAGTTTCGTTTCTAACGGAGCCATAGTTTTGGTATCTGAGTTCTGTTTGGAACAGAGCAAGCAACATCATTGCTAGGAGCACCGGACCCATTGAGTATGACAGGTAGTATACGTTATTTTTTATAAGAACGAGTAAGAAAAAAATAAAACCCATGAGTGATCCTATAAATAGTGACCCTATTCATCTTTCATCTTCTCTTTCAGTTGTTGATTTACCTTCTAGTGTCAACGTACCTTGTCACATAGAATAGAAAACTTTGTAGAAATTTCTCATGTTCTTGTAAAAAATCGTATTTGTGAGTCTTCTCATCCTTTACTTAGCTCGTACTGTATATATTTTAGAGATTATTCTTGGACCCGTAGTATTCACTCTATCATATCCACAAAAGATCAACAATAAAAGAAATCTTCCAGAGTTCGCATCTTGAACAGTGCGATTTACAAGCTACTTCTGCAGAGCAATATGTAAAGTTAGAAAGACCCAAAGAGCTCATCTATCTTTAGAGAGAGCAGTACCATACACATCTACATGTTGGAGTAGTTAGACTTGTTCTTACTCTCCATGGAAGAAAGGGAATACCTGCTACAGTCAGGATATCTCTTATTGACACTGCCTACACAACGTACCAAAATGCACTGATTGATACCTTGCTTACAATGCTCAACAATGGAACTGTCATCCTCATAATAGCACCTGATTTCAACATCAGGCTAGATGATTCGACGCTATCTGACAGACTCCAGATCCAGATCCAAATCACTGGAGCAGATCGAGACCCTACAACAATTATGGCTACGCTACATCATCAAATGATCTATCGCCTACAAAATTATGTTGTAGATCTGAACTTTCCAAACTCTACTTCAGATGCCCTTTACGTGGTTGCTGATCATTCCATTGATTAGACTATTATCATCCAGATCCTGAAGCAGTTGCCTCTAAAAGAGCTGGAAAAGCTAATGCCGACAAAATAAATCACTAACTACCAAAAGGTGTTCCATACTCATCACAAGCACTCATTCCATATGACTACGGTTCCTATACTCCATACTCTTCGAGACGGTACAGTCAAATCCATCTACACCAGGCCAACAGATGATCAACCAGGTACTTCAACCTCTTTTGGCCTAGTACTCATAATACAACCTGTGTTCTCTCACAGAGAAGGAAAAGTTAGACTTCCGATCCATTATTTCAAACCAGATGCAGAACCAGTTTATATCAATCATCATCATGGACATTTCACCAGGGATACAGATCCCTCTATGTGCAAACCTGATTGTGAAGTCTGCCTGAACCCTGCATCAGACAGTGATGATGATGATGAGTTGTACAACAAACGATGACGGCGAAAGAAAAAGTCAAATCCTCGCTGTATGCCTTCTCAGCAATATCATCCTTGTCAGGATGATCATGATGATTCCAGCAAATCTATTGGTCCCAACATAGAAAGATTCAGACCAAGATCTCTTCGTGAGATGCTGAAACTTACTGGCAGAATGTATCCAGAGTCAATCTCCAAACCACAACCAGTAATTCCTCCTATTCCAGTTGTTACTACCGCTCCCATACCTTGTATGATGGTTCAACCGTATGAGGAAGGCTTTCCTCCTCTATACCGGAGCACTGATGACACCAATAAGGTTATCTCTAGCCCTTATGTTCGAGCTACAGGAATTACTTCCTAAGGAGCTTTTGTTTCTAATCCTACTAATGAAGTTCTCAACTGGCATACCAACAATGCAATAGCATAGAACAAAGTTCTAAGAAGGATTGACTCTAAGCTAGATGGAATCAGTCAACAAAATCACGCTACTCATCAACGAGTAGATGTTGTTTCTTCTCAAATCCAAAAACTGTATAAATCTTACAAAGATCAGGTGAGACAACTTGATGTTGATCTTCGCCACTACATTGCAACACAGTATTTTGGACCAGACTTTGCAGTCAAGGAGCAAGAGCTTAGAAGGATAAAAGTTCTCAAACATATGAAAGCTAATATGCAAGCTGAATAGTATAGAACTGTTTATGGAGCTTATCCTTTTACCTATCTAGTTGCTGAGCCCATGTATGCTTCTCCTTCTTACCCCACTTATCCAGACACTGCTGATTATGAAAAAGTCTTCAAGATGAATAATCCCTTGATCAAATAGTATATTCACCCTCTATCTGCAAAGCCAAAAGCAAAGAAATCTGCAAAGCCAAAGCCTTAACTTGAAAAACCCAAGGATTCATCCATTCCTTCTACTTCACAAGCTAAATATGAGAACCCATGGAATAAACTATTGCAGCTTAAAACCTCACCTTCATCTCCACCAAAAGCTCAGCCTACCTCCTCTTCGGCTAAAGACAAAGCACTTGAGTCCATTGCAACTCTTACACCTATTGAGGTTTCAAAGGTTCCAACACACCATACCAGAAATTAGTCCTGAACCTTTTAAGAAATCCATTGAGCAATTCGAGCATTCTAAGCACACTCTTGAACAATCTGAGCAATCTTCTGAGTATTCTGCTCAATCTTCTGATGAATCAGTACCAATTTCAAAACCATCTTCAGATTCATCTGCATCTATCTAATCTCGCTCAGGTTATGATGACAATGCCTCAACATACTGAAGTCAATCCAGATATTAGTGATGTTGACTTTGCAAATTCAGTAGAACCTGAACCATTCAGATCTTACCACTAGAAGTTCCAGTACAGCCAACCAAACCTACTTCAAGTTCTTGGTTTACCTTTGACGACCTTCCTCCTAAGAAATGGAGAGAGCGTCTTCACGAATTTGGAGCATGGCTAGATTTGCAAATGACTCGACCTAATACTCCTTTACGGGATATTTTGTCTAAGTTCACTTCTTGCTTCACTAGTACTCTACAAGAATGGTGGCAAAGTCTTGACGACTACAGACGCTTACAGTATATACAAGTCACTTCTGCAAGTATTCTTCTTGGCATTATCCACAAAGAGTTCATAGGTGACTTCTAACTCATTGACAAGCAGATTCGTCAAGAATATTTTGAAATGAAATGTTGTTCGCTTGATAAACGTGATCTTCAGAAGCATTATCAACATATGGCAGAAAAATACTACCTTCTCAACCGAATAAACGACGTAAATCTCCGTTATATATTTATATCATCCTTGCTAAATTAATTGTAGTCAGAACTACAAAGGACCATTGCAGCCTTACGACGTGATATGAGCAGTATCTCTCTTGGAGAAATTTATCAGCTCCCTTTATCCTCTTTGGATAAACTATGTGATCAACAAGTATTCTTCAAGAATATAATAAAAGAAGGTCCTATCCTCCAAAAGGCTTGCAAGAAGCCTTATCTCAAAATCAAGTGCAAGGATAAGAAAGACTGTGATTGCGGTAACAAGAAGAAATCTCATCACAGGAAGCTCTACTATAAGAGTCAGAAGTTTCACAAATCTCATATACCTCCTAAGGAAGGCTACAAAACCTTCAGGAAAGACGAGAAGAAAAAGAGATTTGTTCGTTTCTTTAAGCAAAAACCTCCTCAATCTTAAAAGGCAGACAAATGTTTTCTCTGTGGATGACCAGGACATTTTGCAAGAAGCTATCCTAATAAGAGCAAGAAAGATATCAGGTTATTGGAATCCATTCAGTCTATTCTGCCTATTCATTCCTCTGATAACCTTGAAGTTATCATTGAAGAATAGACAAGTGAAGACGAAGATACTAAGTTTGTTATTGCTGCTACTTCTTCTGATGAGGAATCCTCAAACTCCTCAGTCTCTTCTGAGGATGATTCATTGTACATGTTACAGCATATATGCCTGAAACTAGATCGTCAACCAGTTAAAATCTCTCGTTCGTATGTCCAGATCCAACTTCTTCGACAGGACAAATATGATAGACCCATCAAGGCTATTGGGTTTATGGATACTGGATCCAGCAGAACAATCATGAAGTTCAGTATTTTACCTCCTGAAGCGTGGACTTCTTGTAACAAATATTTCACTGTCGGTGATGGTAATTCGTTTAAGATCGGGCTTATCACAAAGAGAAAGATCGGGATTCGATTCTTTCCACAGTGTACAGCATGGACTAAAGTCCTTGGAAGCCATCTACCTGGCCCACCTTTATAGATCCTACCCTCGAGCCTCAGGTATCGATCTAATTTCAGTCCATACACTAAGATCAAAATTGTGTTCAAGCTTACACAGGTTCCTACACCATATGAAGAACATAAGGCCCTGCTCTAGGCATTCTTGGATCTTGCTAAATAGTATAGCATTATGTTTTTGGATGGATTTTATCAGCTAAGTCCATATACAACCCAAAAGATATTTCACTTTCCAAATTTCATGCTACATGTGGAAGATTACACCCCATCCTTATCCAAGTTGCTGACAAAGAATCCTCCACCTTGGAATTGGGAACAAACCAAGGCCAGTCAACACTTAACTCATATCTGCTTGCATCCTTCAAGAATCTTACTGAAGAAGATTTCCCGTTATAAATACACCATTCACCTTACCAAAAGTATTATCTTAGCAGACTTCTTGTCTCTTCCTTTCAATACTAGTATTCTTTTCTTTTTCATGGCTAACCTACCTCTTACTGCAAAAACAAAGAAGCTCTTTCCACCTATTGCAAAGACTCTTCCAAATACCTTGGACGATGATACTCTTATCCTCCGAATGAGTTTGTTTTACTACCTTCACCTTGCTCTTACTTCCTTAAAAGTTCCTCCACATCCTCATTATTTTGATAGAGACGCTCCCTACCGAACTATCTATCATCTTTCTAGTTCTCTCTCTGAAGGTAGCATATGGCATCTCTAGGCTTTATCTGCCCTATATGCCTGTTCTATCTCCATTTCACCACTACATGTTTACCAGCATCTTTCCAATCCTGCTAACGCCGACTCCATTCTGTGGACATTTTTGGAATGGCTCCAGCCATTACATTTCTAGCGTCTCCAACTTGAGCAGATTCTGAACAAACATCAGTTATGGGCTATTTCTCTCTCTGAGCAAAGGACCCATTTTGTTTTCATCATCCATCGCCCATATAGCCTAATTAATCATGAACATCTTTGCACTATCAATTATGTCCAACAATGGCGAACCACATTAGACTGGCCGAAGCAACATAAAGATCTATTGAGAGATCTTTACTACTTCCTGGACCAACTAAACCATTATCCAAAGACTACCAAGCCAAAAACATATACCTCTTTAGGATCATACCAAATGATTTTATCCTCTCAGAACCATCTTTCCTACTAACAGGTATTGGACTTCAATTGAACAGTTTACTCTTGCTGGTTCTAACATTATGGTTGGTGTTCTACAATGTCCTTTGGACTTTTAACTTCAGCAACAAGTTGGTATTGCAGAAAGTTCCACACGGCCCAACAACATCAAGCATAGTGAGCCTAATCCATTTCCTAGCCCAGATACTCCAAGCCCATGATCTCCAATTTGGTCTGATTCAGATATGGATCACTTCATCAAAGCCTTAGACCAAATTGAGGAAGACATGAAAGTACCAACAGAATCTGACACTTACAGCGGTGGCCCACTTTCTATCTCCACTCCTCTTTAATTACGTGTGGTGTGACTAGTTATTCGTTCTTATCCTTTCAAAGAATCTTTAGGGACCACTTCCTCTTTACAAGATTCTTTATTATCTCTTTGGAATATATGGGACCTATATGTCTCCCAATTATTCTTGCTTTTTACTTTTTTAAAGGTGTGTAATGATTGTACGTAGGGAATACATTCCCTCCTTTAAGAAGATTGTTTGTTTCTCCTTGCTTCGCCTATAAAAGCAAAGCTCTTCTATCATTGTAAGGAGACTAAGTTTGGGTGTGATTGAAAGATATGAACGAAAGTTTGAGTGTTTCTCCTTTCATTACTTCTCTCTAACCTCCTTCCTTCCTGAAAGCTTAAGTCTTGGATAATGTAGCCTGTCAGTCATACACAGAGACAAGTATGGAGGATCTTGTGTATCATAATTTCTTTGTAGACAATTTGGGATTGTCGATAGTCTGGGATTGTTGAATAGTACAGATCCTGCTTGAGATTATATTTTAACAGGGAAAGACTGGTGAGTTTAGGGTTTCTAAGAGGAAAGCCTTGAGTTTTGTGCCCGTAGAGAGAAGGGCTTGTGTACTTGGCCATCATACCTGAAACCTAAACCTCTATTGATCCTTATTGGTCTTTGGTTATCAAAGGAGAGGTCTGTCTGTTAGGTACTCGTTACCTCAGGTGTTTGGTGTCGTCTTTCCTGTGTGCCCTTCGGGGTCCTTGGTTGGTATCAAGGACATTTTAGTTCAGGAGCTACAGGATACATCATTGTGTTACCTACAGGAGAGTTCACAGATGACTATATTAGGGATCCATTGGGATTAGTGAAACATACCATGTCTATCAAGAGAGGGGGCACTTATAAAGGAGTTATCTGACAGTAGAGAGGAGTTCGGGAGTGAGGGCAAAGGAGATAATACTTGGTCAAAGTGGTGCTTTTGGTTCAGGTAAAGGTTCAGTTAGAGTTGGTATTAGAGGTGGTGGTGGAGGAACTAGACGCAAACTAGCAGCGATTACAGGTACTAGTGGGAGGAGTTCGGGAGTGAAGGCAAAGGAGATAATACTTGGTCAAAGTGGTGCTTTTGGTTCAGGTAAAGGTTCAGTTAGAGTTGGTATTAGAGGTGGTGGTAGAGGAACTGGACGCAGACTAGCAGCGATTGCAGGTACTAGTGGGACATCTTCAATACAGGGTCAGACTCAGACGACAATATACCATATGATGAGGGAGTAGGCACCAACAACAAACAATTTTATTTTGGGTACAATTTCATTATTTGATATTGGGGCTTATGCACATTTTTACATCTCTTTAGAGTTTGTCTAAAGAGTTTTAGGGAAGGTTAGTCCATTAGGATACGAACTAAGAGTGTGGTTACTAGTGGAGACTGTGCGGCAGTGAATAGTGTGAGGAAGGGGATGTTAGTGAGGATTGATAGAGTGAAGCTACCAATTGACTTGATAGTGATGGATTTGAGGGAGTTTGATGTGATTATCAGGATGGATTGGTTGACATAACATCAAGCTATAATGGATTGTTATGCAAAGGAGGTGATGATAAAGTCTTCGGGCATACTAAAGGTGATATTTATAAGGGATTGCAAAGTAGTTCCAGCATATGTGACCTTAGCCATGATTGTTAGACGATTGATATTCGATGAATGTGAGACATATGTAGCTCATATTACATACATGAGGGAGGCGAGTCCTAAGTTAGAGGATATTCTTATAGTGAGGGAATTTTCGGAGGTATTCTTAAATGATTTATTAGGTTATCGCCTCAACCATAAATAGATTTTACCATTGAGATTATGTTTGAAGTTGTACCAATTTCTATTGCACCTTACATGATGGCTATTGTTGAGTTACAAGAGCTAAAATTGTAGTTTAAGGAGTTGTTGGAAAAGGACTTTATTAGACTGAGTACATCACCTTTAGGAGCTCCAATATTGTTTGTGAAGAAAAATGATGACAATATGAGACTTTATATTGATTACCGACAATAAAATACGGTGACAGTGAAGAATAAATATCCATTATTGAGGATAGATGATCTTTTGGATCAGCTTTGGGGAGTTGTCATATTTTCCAAGATTGACTTAAGATCGAGATATTGGCAATTGAGGATAGTTGAGCCAAGTATTCCCACGATAGCCTTTCGTACTCAGTCTGGTCACTATAGATTCCTAGTGATGCACTTTAGTTTGACTATTGCAACGATTACATTCATGACATTAATAAACAGGACTTTTCAGGGGTAAGGATTGGTTTGTGATAGTGTTCATTGATGATATATTGGTATATTCGAGGAGTAAAGAAGAGCATGAGCAACATTTAAGGATTGTGTTACAAATTGTAAATGAGAGATTGTTGTATGCCAAGTTGAGTAAATGTTAGTTTTGAATTGGACATATGGTGTCCTAAGAAGGAGTAATGCCTGATCTTACTAAGGTAAAGTCAATAATAGAGTAGGAGTCGCCTAGAAATACATAAGAGGTGAGGAGTTTTTTAGGAATTGTTGGGTATTATCAAAGATTTATAAAAGGATTTTAGATGGTAGCTAGCTTGTTGACCAAGCTACTAAAGAAAGGAGTTCAATTTTAATAGTCTGATTAATGTTACGAGAGTTCTGAAGAGCTTAAGCAGAAATTGATTTCTAGCCCAATTTTGGTTCTACCGTCTAGTGGAGGAGGTTTTGAAGTATATACTAATGCTTTGAGGGTATGTTTGGGGGTGTGTATTGATGCAATATGGGAAAGTAATAATGTATGCTTCTCGTTAATTAAGATCGTATCCCACCCATGATCTAGAGTTATTAGTAATTGAGCATGCTCTTAGGATTTTGAGACATTATTTGTATGGGGAGACATTTCAAATCCTTATAAATCACAAAAGCTCAAGTATATCTTGACTCAAAAGGAGCTGAACATGGGGCAGAGAAGATGGATCGAGCTACTAAAGAATTATGATTGTACTATTGATTTCCATCCGAGAAAGGCTAATGTAGTGACAGATGCTTTGAATAAGAAAAGCTTAAGTGTAATGACTAGTTTGAGGGCACATAGTATGACACCATTGGTGGAGTTATGGGCATTGGATGTGAGATTGGAGATCGATTATGTGAGTGGTTTATTGGTGACATTACATGCTCAATTAGATTTGGAAGATAGGATCAAGAGGCACAAGCTCAAGATTCTCATATGATGCAGATAAGAGAAAGAGTGCAACAGGATAGGAAGAATAACTTTTCAGTGAGAATATATGGATTGTTGGTGATTGGTAGACGGGTTTACATGTCAGATACAGATGGACTATGAGAGGAGATTTTGAGGGAAGCCCATGGTGCACTATATGTTATGCAACCTAGTACTACAAAAATGCATAAGAATCTAATAATTTATTACTGGTAGTCGATGATGAAGAGAGATGTGGCGGAGTTTGTGCCAAGATATTAGACCTATTAGCAAGTCAGGGCAGAGCATCAAGCACCATTAGGGAAACTAAGACCTAATTCATTCCTTCATGGAAGAGGGAGAAGATTACGATAGATTTTGTGGTAGCGTCACTAAGGACAAAACATCAACATGATTTAATTTAGGTGATTGTAGATAGTTTGACTAAATTTGCTCATTTCTTTCCTATGTAACAGACAAACTCTATAGGACAAGCACACCAAGTTATATGTTGATGAGATCGTGAGGTTATACGAGGTTCTAATGTCCATTGTATCAGATCAAGATCCATAACTTACTTTCAAGTTTTGGATGAGTTTACAGACAACTTCAATGATTAGGTTGAATTTGAGTATTGTATTTCACACTCTATTAGATGAACAGTCGGAGCATACAATTCAGAGATTAGAGGATATAATAAGAGTTTGTGTGCTGAATTTTGAAGGTGATTGAGATATATATCTACTTTTGATGAAGTTTGCATATAATAATAACTATCACTCTAGCATCAATATGACATCATTTGAGACATTATATGGCAGGGAGTGTAAAGATCTAATATGTTGGGATATAGAGAGTGGCAAACTATTAGAGTGATCAGAGTTGATTTAGGAGATGATGAAGAAAATAGGGGTGGTAAGGCGATGCTTGAAGGCAGCTCAGGATTGACAAAAGAGTTATACTGAACAACATCGCCGAGAGATGGAGTATGATGTTGGAGATATGATATTTCTACGAGTATCACCTTAGAGGGGGATTTTAAGGTTTAGTTGGAGAGGAAAGTTGAGTCTCAAATACATCGAGTCATATGAGATTGTATAACATATGGGGTCATTGGCTTATAAATTAGCCTTAGCTCCAAAGTTATCACAAATTCATGATATATTTCATGTGTCGATGTTGAGACGGTATCAACCAGATCTTAGCCATGTTATATCAAGGCCTAAAATTGAGGTTACAAAGGATCTGACTTATAAAGAGGAGCAAGTGGAGATCTTAGACAAACAAATTAGGAAATTAAAGAGACGTGAGATTTCGATGATACAAGTTTTGTTGAGTCATCATTCTTCTTTGAGAAATGCTACTTGGGAGTAGAGGACAAAGTTTGATGTTAGTGTCCTAATTTATTTGGATCCTCAGGTACATAATTTAATTTCGAGTACAACATTTTTTAATGGGAGGAGAACTGTAAAGCCTATAAAAACCCAC
>JAOQMM010000004.1:4346592-4359693 GCA_027563515.1 Erythroxylum platyclados
GTATACACATTTGATACTTCTATAGACTATGTGCGTGAATTTAGAAGCCATTAGTGTTCTTTTTTATTTTATTTTTCGGTTGTGCTTAATGAACTTTCAAGTTGTCTATAATATGGGTTAAGGCTTCTGTACGTGAATTTGCGGAGGCTGTTCGAGCTTATCGAGTAATATTTCCTGACTCAGAAAAGCAACTAATTAAACTGTCTCAAGACTTAATTACCAAGTAAGAAAAAAATTCCTCATCTTCTATTCTGATTTTGTTCTTTTATGATATCTTATTTTATTGTAGACTTTTTGATGATTAATTTGAAAATAGATGCTAACTCATGGTAAATGATTTGGATTTGTTTTAACCTTAGGCACTTTAAGATCTTTGAGGAAGACATAAAGAAAGGGATTTCTGCTGCAAAATTTTTGGTTACTCTTCGTAAGTACAAATTCAATCTTTTGACATATATTCGTTGTTATTTGAATGCATTTTCTCTTAATTAGTTATGGGGCTGCATTCTTTCTAGATTTAATGTCTTCTTTGTGTTCGAAAAGATCTTTTTCATATCTGTCGAGTCTGTTTTATACATTTCACTTGTCTGCATGTGCTTGAAGCATCTTTGTGCTTTAATATGTCCAGATTTTCCATCCTTTCTCTCCACAGCACCTGGAGTTTCTTATTAAGATTTTTTTCTTCTGAAGAGGACTGAAGGGTAAATCATAGAATGTAGCAATGCACTTACAACTCGACAATGGTAGATTGTCATGTCTGTTTTCTAAATTTCACATGTCTGCTTGTGCTTGAAGCTTCTTTGTGCTTTAATATGTCCAGATTCTCTATCCTTTCTCTCCGCAGCACTTGGAGTTTCTTATTTCTTTTCTTTTTCTTCTTAAGAGGACTGAAGTGTAAATGGTAGATATAGCAATGCACTTTCAACTCTAGCTGTCTCTGTTATGCCACCTTTGATTTTCTTCAATTTTAAAATTCTGTGTTTTGCTTTTCTTTGGATTTGGTTTCTTTAAGCTCTTTGGATATAACTTGTTTATCAATTGATTAAATGGCAAAATGCTCGTTTTTTTTTTCTTTTCTTTTCTCTTTCATCTGGCCTGAAATGCCTTGCCAAATGTAGGAGCCATATGGAGAGATGTGCTGATGATGGATGAAGTCTTGTTTGAGGCTTTTCTCCCTGATCATTCTTTGGAGGTCATCCTCACATTTCCCTTCATCTCAACCTGCATTTCTGTCTAAAATATCTTGGGATTCGTTGCCATGTTGAAGAATGTAAACTAATTAATCCTAACGGTCTCAGGCTGCCCAGGTTGCTGTCAAACAGTATGTTGTGAACAAGTTTTCTGGCCTTCGGCATAATATTTCAGGTCACTTTTATGGTTTTATCATATACCTCTTTAGTTTATAGATCAGGGAGAACAAGTATTTTGTCAGGTGGATGTTTTGTTCATTTGTATTAATGAACAGCTAGCATGAGCCCTGACTGTTGAGCTACCTCTAGTTCATATAAGTTTGTGTAAGCTGATGGTTTGAATGACCAATGGCTTTGTGTGGGGAAGGGATGCGAGCAAAGGGTACACTACTTGCTGGCTCCATGCAGATGGTGTTGTCTCTGCAAGACTGGAAATTTTGTATTGCCAAAGGCTTCTAAAAATATCAATCAATATATTATAATTTTCTGAGTTAAGTTCGGTTTGAACTTGTAGATGCAGTCACCAATAATCATGTCAAACACAGTGAAGGAGCAGAAGAGCATCCGTTGAAGGTCGCTCTGGAGGCAGGCAAAACCACAGTCCTTAAGGGAAGCATGGATGTCCTACTGGTAATAACAGCCAAGCTTACTGTTATTGCTTGTGCTTGCGTAAAAAGATACTGTCATTTTGATTATTTATTAAAGTTTGCAAAATATGAATCATTACCAGTGAATTTCTAAGCTGTGCAAACTATTGCGTTCCATTACATGATCAGATCTGTATTAAAACATGTGATTTTTTTATGCGGGTAAATGCAGCATTCTTGCTTTTCACTGTTCAGTCATTTGGGTGATCTGTACTATTTTCTTTTCTAGCTTCTAATTTTCTCTTTCCCTGTATATTTTCTTTATTTTATGAAACTTCATCTGTTTCTGACATGTCATAAATACCACACACTTGCATCTTTAACTATTGCATGATTTATTATTTTCAGGATTTCCGCCAGCTTATTGATGATGACCTGGAGCTAGTAGTTAAACTGAGAGACTTGATTATTGACTTAATACAAGAAGGATTTCAAGATTTCTTCCGGGAACTGGATAATGACTTCCTCTTACTTTCAGGAAGAATTAAGTTAGGGAAGCAAGAGCAAGGCTTGACTGAGGGACAGCAGGTTGACAAACTGGTTACTGGTCTTGTCCTAATATTGTCTCAACTTTGTGTCTTTGCTGAGCAAACTGCCATACCTAGAATTACCGAGGTGAGAACCAATTTATTCTGTTTCTTTTGTTAATTTTGAAGCAAACTGCCGTACCTAGAATTACTGAATTTATTTTGTTAATTTTGAGGCATATATGATTACTATACCACTCCTCGTATCCAATGGGCTTGTATCAATGCTAATACTGTTGCTACTGTGTTTTCAGGAAATAGCTTCTTCTTTCCCTGGTGGAGGTGTTCGAGGCTATGAAAATGGACCAGCATTTGTGCCCGGTGAAATTTGTAGAATCTTTCGGTCAGCTGGAGAAAAGTTTCTTCACCATGTATGAGATAAATCTCTCCATATACTGTGTTTGTTCTGGAGCCTACTCTATTTGTAATATTTAAAGCATTTTTGAATCTTCAGTATGTCCTTTTCCTGCATGGTTCTGGACATGTCACATTGTTGGTGCAATTCCTCATCCAATGTGGGCATGGTGATTCAATTATTGACTTTCTATCTTTCAAGTATCTGTATCTGAAACTCAGCCCCAGAGCCTAACATATATTTTTTCTTCATTCAGTACATAAATATGAGAACTCAGAGAATATCAGTTCTCCTGCGGAAAAGGTTCACAACTCCAAATTGGGTCAAGGTGAGTACCATATATTCAGCATGTTCCATTAACTTGAGGAAAAAAATAGTTGCTTGATATTGATCTTCTCTAATATTTGTGACTTCAAAACAGCACAAGGAGCCAAGAGAAGTTCATATGTTTGTCGATTTGTTTTTCCAAGAGGTTTGTGCTCGTATATATAATCTCCACCTCAGTTGCTGTCCCTGGTCTCTTGAGTATTTAAGAAAATTTTCTGGCATGCTAATTTATCTAGTTAAGAGTTTTCTTCAAAATGTCTTTGTGAGAACTTCTAGCTTTAGTACGGAGTGGTAATCCTAAATATGAAATGAGGGTACTTTCTATGATTTTGATTATAAGCAGCTGGAGGCAGTTAGAGCTGAGGTAAAGCAGATTTTACCTCAGGGAGTTCCTCGTAAGCATCGTCGTACGGAAAGCAATGGTAGCACAGCCTCCTCCCGCAGCAACCCATTACGAGATGATAAATTAAGTCGGTCAAATACCCAGAAGGCGAGGAGTCAGCTTTTGGAAACTCACCTTGCAAAATTGTTCAAGCAAAAAGTTGAAATATTTACAAAAATTGAATATACACAGGTGTGCACCATGATTACTTGGATTTGTAGCAAGAAGAGAAGCTGTATTTGATATGATTTCAAATGAGTCTGCTTGTAATTTTACAGGATTCTGTTGTAAATACTATAGTGAAACTTTGTCTGAAAAGTTTGCAAGAATTGGTTCGACTCCAAACTTTCAACCGGAGTGGATTTCAACAAATTCAGTTGGATATTCAATTCCTACGGGGTCTTCTTAAAGAGAATGTCGAGGATGAAGCAGCCATCGACTTTTTGCTTGATGAGGTAACAAAGAATAGCTTCATTGGATTTAATCAGCCCATCCGGAGTGTAGATTGTTTGCTTCAGTAGTAATTCCTTGCTAATATGCAACCTTATTTCAAAACGGCCTCACACTTCCATTTTTCAAGCATACTCAATATCCCACTCTTAAGTCATTTTGGTGTTAGCTTTGAAACTTCTCTGAGAACTGACGGGTGCTGGATTTTGGTGGAGCAGGTTATTGTTGGTGCTGCAGAACGTTGTCTTGACCCTAATCCTTTGGAGCCTCCTATCCTGGATAGACTAATACAAGCAAAGTTGGCAAAAACAAGGGAACTGAATCCACCAGGAGGTTCAAACCAATAATAGAAGAGCTCATAATTGTTTCTCAAAACGAATCACCACCAACTCCAAGTATTATCCTGGTATCGTTGATTTTAAGATTGGGTCAAACTAGAGTTGGTTGATTAATTTGCAGGGCTTTGAAACCTTTTTTAGACCACCTCTTTCCGGTCTGCATTTTGATTTGACAAAAGCCTTTGTCTTCTTAATGCTCACCTCCATTCTGAAGTTTACTCTTGAACTCGTAGGTCGGCGTGATCTGATCCCTGTTTTTTGTTTTCCCCCATAAATTTTGACCTACTATGTTGTCCTGGACAGGGTAGAAGCTTTGTAATTGTATAATCTTCGACCTGAAGTCACTTAAACATCTTCTTGGAACTGGGTACTTTTGTACAGATTACAAAGGCGTAAGGACATATTATAAGAGTGATTTCTTCTGTCCAATTTCCAAGTTTTTTTGGTTTCTTTGTTCACGCATGCAGAAACCTACATAGAGAAGGAATTTAATACACACGGTAAACCCATAAGAATGGTAAGGTGGAGTCTGCATTCCTGCATTCAAATTGTGGCATTCCTCCATATCTCTTTCTAATGGTTGCTCAACTAGTGTTTGGTACTGCTACCCTGATGCCTAGATTTGATGAAACAAAATGAATACTTATTGTGTGGATAAAAAGCAAAGGGCTTAACAGAAAAAGGGCATGGTAATGATCTTGGTCAGCTGGATCTTATAGAACCCAAGTTTGATTATCAAAAAGGGTTAAAGGTTAAATCTGATTCGAATCCAATTGGGACAGGAAAAAGCGGGTCTGAACTCAAACTGGTAAGATTTGACTTACCCATATGCCTAAACAAACATCCGAAACTTGTTTACTGGACTGAATTTGAGTTTTTTCGGTCCAAATCTGATATAAATCCGGCTTGAACACGATCAGCCAGCAAAAGCAAACCTGAATTATTTACTTCTTATTAATATGGCGATTTCTATCACGAGACACTTGGAACATTGGCAATCAATTCAACCATTACCAAACATGCTGCAGAAGTATTTACCATGATTGTCTAAATTAACTTTTCCAATAAGTTAAAGGCAGTTGCATAGATATTCAAATCACATCCTCCGCTCGTTTTCCAATATTGTAATTGGAATTTCTAGCCAAACGCTGCAGGCTCCCTAATATCTTAAAACTCCTTAAGCAAATACACTAGTGGTCTCATTGGCAATCTGCTGATGTGAATAACAAAAAGTATCACACTCTGTTACAGAAGGATGAAGATGAAAGTGCGGGAGTTAACCTTTACTACTTTAAAAAATAAAATGATATCGTGAAAGTAGAGATACTATGTTGCGTAAGTAAGAACCAAAGGCGGTTCCACGTTATACTAATACGAAACACTATATTTACAATGTTACACGTGGTGGACTGTAAGAAGGCCAAAAATAATTCCGCCTAATTGTGTAGTCTATTATTCAAAAACACATTTTGACTCCTATTAGTATTTTGACCAACAAAACAAGAAAACCTTTGTTTTTCTCTTGAAGTGAGCAGCCCACACAATCATGAGAGGAGGACAGAGAAAATTATTGTTTTAGTAGTTTGGAGCTTTGAGAGAGAAAGGAAAAATGTAGTGCATTTGAAGCCTTGATCAGAGAGCCAAATGGAGTCCAGTGAAGATGAAATTTTTGCTACGGGTTCCTCTCAATGCACTCTACATATTTACCAGTTTAGATTTTCAGATTGGTCACTTTTTTTGGTAAGATCCTTCCAACCCACTTAGACTTTAAAGTGTGTATTTGGAAGATGTATTGCTAATTCTATGATGTGTACCCACCTTTTGGTGATGACTGTGTGTACCTATTATTGATATAGTGGAGTTTTTTACTGGATTAAGTCCCGTGGTTTTTCCTAGTTGAGTTTTCTACGTTAAAAATCTTGGTGCTTTTGTGTTGTTATTTTTATCAGTTTTATTATTGCTGTTATTGTGATATTGTGCTTGGTTGACTGTTTTGAGATATTCCATTTTATTGGTAGTAGGGAAAAATGAATTAGTCTTAGTATATTGTTGATTGAGCTGTTTTATTGCTTTTGCTGTGCGATCCCCTTTTCCCAACAAGTGGTATCAGAGCTTGTGGTTGTCTAAAGTTGAGGGATTGTATATGAAGTAATTGACACATCCCTTAGAGTATTAGTTGTAGTAGATGAATTTTGAAGGAGCAATCTAATACATTTGATGAGTTAGAAGAATTATTGGTTGAATTTAAGGTTGTATTCGAGGAACCTTATTAGTTACCTCTCAATAGAGGATAAGCTCATATAATTAGATCGAAGGAAGGGATGTAAGAAATAACATTAGGCCTCATAGATACTAGGGAGAGCAAAAGGATGCCATAGAGAAGACAGTCAAGGAACTGATCCAACAAGGGTTTATCAAACATAGCCTCAATTCCTATGTCTCTCCAATAGTGTTAGTGACAAAGAAAGATAATTCTTAGAGAATGTGAGTTGATTATTGGGGGCTCAATAAGCACACAATTAAGGATAAGTTCCCTACACCTATAATTGAAGACCTGTTTGATGAATTACATAGATCAAGCTATCATTCCAAGCTTCATTTGAGATCTAGTTATCACCAAATTGGGATGCATGAGGAAGATACAACCTAGACAACTTTCAAAACTAATGAAGGCCATTATGAGTTCTTAGTGATGTCCTTTAGATTGACCAATGCCCCTAATAACTTTTCAAAGTTTATTAAATGAGATATTCATGCCATTCTTGAGGAGGTGTGTTCTATTTTTTATGACATTTTAATATTCAACGACTCCTTTTTTCAATACTTAAAGTATCTTTTGGAGGCAATGATAACTCTTCAAGCCCATTAGTTGTTCATGAGGGGGCCTAAATATGTATTTGGGGCAAAGCAAATTGAATGCTTAAGATATTTGATTTCAATTAAAGGAGTGGCTATTGATGAAAGAAAGATAGAAACCATCGATAAATGGCCAATACCAATTTCACTTAAGGAACAAAAGGGATTCTTAGGGCTTATTAGCTATTCCTGAAGGTTCAATAGAAATTATACAGGCATGGTCAGACCTCTGACAAAGTTATTAAAGAGATAAGTAGCCAAGGAGTGGAACTAGGGGGAGAAACAATAGGAACCTTTAAATTGTTGAAAGGGGTCCTTGTGACATCTTTGGTACTGGTTATGCTTAACTTCTCCTAACCAATTATTATAAAAGCTTATGCATATGACATATGTATAAGAGTTGTTCTTCGATAAGAAAGACATCTTATTACGCACTTAAGTAAGACATTAGCTACTAAACACTTAAAACTCTCCATTTATAAGAAGGAATTTTTGGCAATCATTAAATCCAATAAATAATGACACTACTACCTTAATGGAAGACCATTCCAAGTCCACACTAATCATCAAAGTCTCAAGTATTTGCTTGAATACAAAATCTTAACTCCATTTTAACAAACATAACTACCCAAGTTGTTTAGGTATGACTTTGAAGTGGTATATATAATTGGGAAGGAAAACAAGGCAACTAACACTTTATCAAGGATAACTAGTACTAAGTTGCTCACTTTACTAGTCTCTTAGGAATATACATAACTATTAGATGAGATCAAACAAAGCTTAAAGAAGGATCTGACCATTTAAGATATCATTAGGAAGCTGAAAATAGGAGAATTGCACTCCAACAACTATAAGTAGAAAGAAGCATTATTTAGGTGGAAGGAAAGATCGGTAATTAGTTTCTATAGTAATCTCTGAAGGAAACTAATCTCCATAAGCCTCGATGAGCCATAAAGAGGGCATTCAAGAGTTACAACAACCACTAAGAAGAAACAAAATGTCTTATACTGAAAGGGACTAAATGAAGATATGAGAAATTATATTAAAAAAATACCTCATATTCTAGAGAAGTGAACATGAGAACCTTGCATCTCTTGAGAATCTTTAATCTCTACCAATTCCAGTTGGGTTTATGGAATAGACTAGTATGAATTTTATAGAAGGATTGCAATTATCTAGAGGAAAATCAAATAGTCTAGTTATAATAGACATATTTAATAAGTATGCAAACATCTTTTTACTACATCTGAGATAGCCTAAACATTCTTGGATCATGTTTATAAGCTCCATGTAATGCCTGAAAGTATGGTAAGTGATAGTAATCCTCTCTTATTAAGCACGCTCTAGAGAGAAACCTTCAAGCTACAAAGAGTGAGCTTAAACTTTTCAACTATGTATCGCCCTCATTCAGATGGGCAGACAAAGACAATTAATAAAATTACGAAAACTTAACATGATATACCATGTAGCCATTAACACCACCTTATTTGAAATACTATACAGTTATCTTCTCCCTATATATGTTTCCTACTTTAATAGGGCTTCTAAGAATCTGATGGTAGATCAATTGATGAAAGATAGGGAAACAACCTTAGCCACTGCTAGATTGATTATCTCAAAATAGGATAAAACAATAGGTAGACAAGAGAAGAATAGAGGAGAAATTTAAGGTTAGATAATGGGTATTCCTAAAAACATTCATTGTAAAGGAGAACCAATCATAAGTTCTCTCCATTGTATTACGGTCCATATCAGATCATAGAGAAGGTAGGTAAATGACATATAAATTGTTGCTTCCCCAAAGACCCTCACTTATTCGACATTTCATATGTCTCAACTTAAAAAATGTGGAGCGAGATGACATTTGATCTTTACAAAAATAATTATGACACTTTTATATATAGACAATACCTCTAAAATGATCTTGGATCGTATGGTGGTGAAATATTACAATAAATCTATAACTCAACTACTGGTGTAATGGACATATGCTCACACAAATATGTCATAAAAAAGAAGAGAAATGGTAATCACGTAAGTAGAAGGATGAGACAACTCCATTTTATAATAATAAGAAATGGTATATTTTACTTAAGCTATATGAAAATAGTACAATGTTACATATGGTTTACTGTGAGAGGAGAGACCATTACACGTTGTAACAATCAATAAATTTAACATTGAAATAATTTTCTCCCCTTTCTTCTCTCTTCTGATTGTCTTCTTTCTCTCGCTTTTTTTGTTTATTGTATTATCTTTCATTCACGACTCTCTTCATTCCCTCTCTTCATGTATTTAACACATTTCCAAATAACACATAAGCATACAAAACCATATTTGTTTATACCAATGTAAAATCACATATCTAAAGCCTAGTTTTTATTGCAAAATACTATCCATTGTCTAGAAGTCTTATAAAATTACCATTTGTTGCAAGTTACAAGTTACAAGTTTATGGCTTGTGAAACTAAGGTCTGGATTGGATTATTCATAGTCTACCTATAATATAAGCTTACGTTCCCTGGCTTCCCACTCAAGATGAAGTTAAGGAAGTTGAGCTAAGGTTATAGAATACCCAAAATCGATATGAAGACTTCATACATGTTTGCTATTCTAGTAGGAAAAAGAATAATACATAAATGGGCAAGCACATACAAGTTCCACAAAAATGCAAAACATCATAAACCTATATTAATAAGAATTTTACATTCATCACAACTATATAAATTGCCAATCTTCTTTTGAGTGGAAATCACCAACACTTTACGCCATTTTCTCTACATTTAAAAAGATAATAATTAATATATATTTAATTATACAATAATTTGATTAAATAAATATATGATTAATAAAATAATATACAACATTTCTTCGAATAAGCATCCGTAACAATCTATAATTTCATCTATATCTGTATTCTTTATACTAATTGCAATATTAAAAAAGTATAAATTATATGATAAAAAATTATTAACGCCATAAAAGTAAGATATTTACATATCAAAAATTTATAAATTATAAATTAGAGTTTACCTTGAATCTTTTCATCACAAAACCAACTTATGACATATATTAAGACCTTTAAAATTGTCAGATGAAGTGAATTACAATGAGGACTCATTATCCGACTACTCCTTCTAAAAGTAGATATAGAAACAATCGTAAATATAGGGATAACTGAGAAATTTAGCGTAATTGTTTGTATAATGCAATATTGACCTCTATTCAACTTCCACTACAATAATATATCAAATTCTCATAAATATGGAAAATATCAACTCCTAAATAAGTATCCAACACTAGTATAATAAATGAAGTATTAGACTTTGATTCCTTAATAAATTCCTTCAAGATGAGATTTAAATCAATAACTTTCTTACTTGGACAAATTTATCAATAAAAACTAAACTTTACATTCCATTACTATTATCGAACCCTTACCCATTCTTAATTTGTAATAAAAAACAAATATTACCATAATTGCTTCATAGTATTAACTTGTACTGAAGTTCGATCACCATCCAACTTCTAAAAATAATATTCAACTATAAATATCTTGTAGCTTGAATCCAAAATTGTGATAATTTTTATGGTATTATCAGTCACATTCTAATAATTGTTGAATTTTTTCATCATTCTACTTGCATCATTTAAACCACCTCATTAGAATAAGTAATCCTCTCAGATAATCCTAATTTGATCTTACATATGTTAGAAAAACAAATATAAGTAGTTATTTTGTATCAGAAAACATTTAGTTACAACATTAAACACCTTTAATTATTTTTTATAAATTTCTTTTGTCAATTCTCATTGCGAAAAACATATTCATATACTTGATCACTACATCAAGCACTTCAAATGTAGAATCCCACCTTGTTGGTCAATCCAAGTATAACTTCCTAATATAAGGAATTTATAATTATCTTATTGTTTTCTCAAATTTCTCATTTAGGTGTTACACTTCAATATATTATACTATTTCAAATTGCATCCTCCCTTCTATTAATAAATTCTTATCCCGCTACTTATTCTTAACTTTGTAAGTTATAACGTTATTTGTACTACAATTATCCAAAGTTAGTATTGATAATTTCATGTCAATGCTCTAATCCATCAAATAATTAACCAACAAAGTCTTTAATCTATTACTTATATAAAGTGTTGGAAGATAAGTAAATATGTCAATTAAAAGCAAGTTCAATGATCAAACATATCAAAAATCAATATAAAAAATAATCAAAATATATTTCTTAAACATTATTTACCTCAAGATACTAGTACAAAGTCCAAGCCCTATTAATATATTACAATTTGACAATCATATAATCTCTTTTGTGATTTCCAAATGTCCACATATCTAATGTGATCATTACTTGCTGATATTAATTGACAATATCTTCAACATCTGTCTATTCTATGAATCATAGAATTTAAAGATATCATATAGTATTATAAATAGGGATCTTAAAAGTTGACTAGAATGAAGTAACAAACATCTTAAAGTCAATATTATCTACAATTGAAAGTGGATATTCATGAGTAATAACTTTCCTTGTAAATAAAAGATGAGAAATTTTAGGATTATAAATTATGGTAGTCATATGACTACCTTGTACCATTCCTCTTTGACTACATATAGCTATATGAATTTTCAAATGTGAGGTTTCACTTTTCAAACCTCTAATTAGTAACTTCTGATAGTACTTGTATTTTATCTTAATAATTCTCTCACTTGTTTTAGTCTTTATAAAGTGATATCAAATATCACTTCTCAACCTCATAATAACTTCTATTTTTTATCCCAGTTGTTCCTTCATTTATTACAGGATTTTCATTTAATTGGGACAAATTACATCCTATATATGGTTGAATTGAACTTTTTATTGAATTGGACTATGTTAAAGAGTTAGCTTCTTTCATTTGAAATAATTATAGATTTAGCTTCTTTCATTTGAAATAATTATAGATATCAATTAGTATATCATCAACCTAAAATAACCTAAAAATTTGTTATGTTATATGAGAACTTTGAACGACCTATGTCATTTTCTATTCTTGACATTTGTGTTTTTATTTTCTTCTAAATAAACTAAGAATAACATCTCAATTGTTAGCATGGAGTTATTGATGTTTAAGGATGCAATAGGCCGGCTAGGTTGAGTGAGACACCCAAACCGAAGTTCGAGCTTGATTCGGCTATTTTTTAAATTAAAAATAAAAATGATATCATTTTATCTATAATTTTCGGACTTCAGGTCAGACTGAGCCTGGACAACTTGAATCCGAACTTAGTCTGAGCTCAAAATTAAAAAAAGGCCCCAACCTGAATCTGAACCTGATTAACCCAGGTCAAAGCCCGAGCTCAGGTGCCATATCTATTGATGTTATGCCAAGAGAATATAAACCATACATCGAACTTCTATCATGTGATTCAAAGTATGTATAAAATATTATCACATCTTCAAAAATAAGTGAGAGCTTTACAAGGCCAAGATAGGGAAACAAATGTGACCAAGTGAGTAGACATTTGATACCTGTATTTATTAACCTGTATCAATTAACATCAGTTTCATCAAACTAAAATTGGGTAATTTCTTACAAAATCAACCAGTTTAAACTAAGCATGTAGTTTATAAGGAAGCAAAAGACAGATAAATGTGATGCATAAATAAAGGGAAATAAAACCCAACTTGAGCACTATTCTTTACTAGCTCAGAATCTCAGCAGAACATTCTTTTCAACAGTATCACATGATAATTAAATTGCAATTACTTTTCGTGATTTTGAATCCATTGGAAGATTAGGTGAAGCATTCCAACAATCTCATGCGGCCATAATAGCAAAATCATGTTTGTGACTCTTTTTCAATGTCTACTTAAAAGCACTCTAATATATCATGCAATCAGTATTCAATATCTGAAATGGAGAAGCAGAAAATCCAAATAATGGATACCATAAGTAAAGTTAACGCAATGAAATGAAATTCTTGATTATATTAAGAATGTACTTTTGTATACGTGACTAAA
>JAOQMM010000004.1:4367693-4378321 GCA_027563515.1 Erythroxylum platyclados
GTCCTGCTTGTATGAAGATCGACATGGTGGATGACTGTGTGAAGGAAGTAGGAAAGGTAGAGAAAAGGGATGAGATACCTTGACTCTAAATTATTTTTTTTAAATGACAAAATAACGTCATTTTTTTCAAAAAGACGTCATTTTGTCATTACTAGTCGGCTCGGCTGGTTGAGCTAGGGCCCTTTTGCATTCTTAAATAAATCACAATTTAAATAAATAAATAAAATAATTTAAGTTATGTATACTTTTAATTTAAAATTTTAAGGCATTAAGCTTTAAATTCTTTTTTTATTTTATATAAATCTTAAACCTTGTATTATTTTCCAATGTGAAATAATTCACTTGTAAACATTTTAATAATCAGAAAACACAAGGTCAAAAGTTAGTAGGGTTTGTTGCTAGTTTTCGAGTAAATTGCATGTACAAGATTAATGCACCAATTAATTGTTCCATTGCCTAATTGGGTCCAAAATAGTTACTATACAGACCCAAGGCCCGTTGTGGTCGATTGATGCTCATAAAAAGTAAAAACCTAGGGTTCGCGGCTTGTTATAGAAGAAGCTAATAAGCAACAACACACAGAGAGGTCCTTCGTCCACGCCGCCATGGGTCGTATGCACAGTAGAGGGTAAATCATTTTTTTTCCTGGGTGTATGTATAAGCATTTGAATTGTGATTCTGTGCATCTGATGTAGAGTTGTTTTGCTGCAGTAAGGGTATTTCAGCTTCAGCTCTGCCTTACAAGAGGACTCCTCCAAGTTGGCTTAAGATCTCCTCTCAAGATGTAAATTTTCAACTCCCAATTCTCCTTTTTTCTCTTCCAACATTGGATTGTTTCTCTTTATCTATCTCTCCATGCCTATTACTTTGTTCTGGGGATGTTGGTTGCAATGACTAACCTAACCTTACTGGGTTCGGTTAGGTTGCTTTGGATTGTGATAGTTATATATTGAGAGGATTAAAGCATTAGGACCTGAACTGTTAGTTGTGAAGGAGGAATGTGTGATATTTTTGGTGTATCAGGTGGAAGATAACATTTGCAAGTTCGCGAAGAAGGGTCTGACTCCATCCCAAATTGGTGTCATTCTTCGTGATTCGCACGGTATAGCTCAGGTCAGGAGTGTTACTGGTAGCAAGATCCTTCGCATTCTTAAAGCCAATGGTAATTCTTTTTCTTTTTTTCCTTTCTCTCGTTCTGTATGCTTATTGTTATTCTATCTAAAATTGAGGTGATATAGTGAATGGAGATAAAAGGATTAGGCTCTTTGGGTCCTTCTGGTCTCTGTGAAATGAGAGGGAGAGGATTGAATTGGAGTGAATAGTTATTAAAAGAAGAAAGATGAGGCTATGTTGTTGTTGGTTATGTTGAATAGTCTCTATTATCGAAAACGAAATTAGAAGGGTTAGCTTGCGTCTGCCTTTTTAAAAGTGTCTATTGTGAATTGCGACATAACGTAGTAAAAAAAATGTTTGTTAGGGTATGTACCTTTTGGTTGATCATATTTGTTTTGATTTAATTTATTAGGTCTTGCACCTGAAATACCTGAAGATTTGTATCATCTCATCAAGACTGCTGTTGCTATTAGAAAGCATTTGGAGAGGAACAGGAAGGATAAGGATTCTAAGTTCCGGTTGATCCTTGTAGAGAGCAGGATTCATAGGTTGGCTCGCTACTACAAGAAAACAAAGAAGCTTCCACCTGTCTGGAAATAGTAAGCCTATAACTTGTCGTTTTTCATTCAACAATTTATTAATCATTACATCATTTAACATTTAGAGCAGTATCTACTTCGCTTTTACGAATACTTATAAGTACTCAATTTCCTCCTTGTAATGGGAGTGTACTCAGGTTTAGGTCATAGATATATTTCTTAACAGAATTATAGGTGCCATTCCTTGTTTTCTTCCTTGTCTACTCTTGCCGTTGGATATGATCGGGATGATTACTTCAAATCTTTGAATTGTTGTTATAGATTTTTATTTTAAATTGACAAAATACTGATTTATAGTAGTCCATCTTATGATCCGCGATGGACTTTCATAGGCATATGGTTGTATGTTGCACTTTTTGTAATTTTACATCTACCTGTAGTGCTATTTTTATGTTAGTATCCTTTAATTCTGACCTTTTTCTTTCCCTCATCGTGTTTTGCAGCGAATCTACCACTGCTAGCACTCTCGTGGCTTAGGCTAGATATGTTCTGTGGCAGTAGCTGTTACAAGGCTATTGTAGTGATGTGCTGCTAGTACAGTTCATTAAGTATTGGAAGTTCTTGATAATTTTTTTGGGTTGGCACTGAATAGTACCATTGAACATCTTTAATGCTTCAAATGAATCAATTTTGGTCTTTCCATTTTGCAAAATATTTGTAATTTCAATATTTATCATTTTGGATTAACCATTGGTCGCTACTTAACTTGTCCAGAGAATTGGGTGTTATTTCAGTTCGTAAGATCCAAGTTCTAGTGTTGCTAAATGAGATTTTAGGACCAATTGCACGCCTGCAGTTCTAACTTCTTCCTTTTTTCACGACTATTGCATCTAATTTGGTAATTTTACAAGGAAATAAAATGAGGATACCAGAGATAGTATGAGAGCTCATTAATTATAGTTTTGGTTGATACCTTTGACAACATGGAATATTTGGCAAGTCTTAAAATAGTTCTACCAGTGAAGTCTGAGTTGACGGGGACGCGCAATATGTATTATGTATATAATCATACATATGCATTACTATTCTTTTTCTCAAATTAGTTTTATTCAATCTCCTGAAAATTCAGCAGTTCTGGCAATTAGAATACCTGGGGACTGGCCGAGACATGTCCTATATGTTATGGTATTTCTTAGATGAGGTGAAACTACAATGAATGACGAAGACAAACGGAAAACATATAGCTGATTTCCCACTTTGGCTGCTCTAAATTCTACTTGCATTTTCTGACTTAAAGCATCATGAATTGTATAACCCAGCGCAAATATATGGTATAGAAAGTAAAAATAAAAGAGATCAATATTATACCTGAAAGATGAATAAGATCACTCGCTACCAGGAAAAACTACGCAACATAACACAACATATGGCTTACATGAAACTTCACGACAGCAAGTAATATGAACCACCAACGGCTGGCCTTACACTTATTACTATCAGTACAAAACATTCAATAGTCAACTATGAGTGACGAGATCTAATATTCATAAAACACATCACCACTCCACCATTGTTCCAGCTTATATAACCAGACATTAGATCAACACGAAGTCTGCAAGGTGTTGGCAATTGCGTTGTCCCTTTTTCTCATAGCTGTTTTCCAAAAAAGTTGGAGAGTTCGAACTTCCCAGAGAGTTGCAAGCTCTTCAAGCATATCAGGCTTACCAGCTATCAAGAAATCAGAAGTAAACTACTTGTAGTCAAGATGAGCAGCTTTCTTTCCCTTATCCATCATCTCCTCCTACTCTTCCAAGGTTTATATGACCTCCAACAAAACAGTGTAAAGATTTATCATCAAGAAAACACCTCTTCCTACTCATCTCATCCCAAACTTCCGACCCACACCGAATCATCCTCCTGTATATTCTCAATGCGTAATCCGGCGTTTTCTTAGTAGCCATCAACTTAATAATGGAATTATACGTCGTCACATCAGGTGGGCAAACTATTTCTTTCATCTCCTTCAACAATTCGTGAATCATATCCACACTCTTCCGATTTCCAAAACCTGTGATCAAGCATGTATAAACTGGAGCGTCTAGCACGCACCCAAAATCAACCATTTCATCAAAATAGTCAATTGCATCTTCCATCATTCTCTGATTACAGAGACACGGAATCAAAATCGTATAGCTCCAGAAATTAGGAGATAGACCCTTGGCTTTCATTACTTCAAACAACTTGATTGAGTCAGACCTCTTTCTACGAAGCATAAAATTATGAGCAACAACATCTGGCTTAAACCCCTTATCAATCATTTGATTCCCATCTCTATCCGCCTCCATCAAATTCTTCACCTTGCAACATCCATCGAGCAACACAGTGTAAGTCCTCGGATTCGGCACAAACCTACCCCCCAACTTCCCAAACATCGATTTCGCTTCTTTTCCAAGCGTTACCTTACCAAGACAATCAAGCAACGAATTAAATGTCTGAAGAACTACTTTATACCTGTACCTCTTCATCAACTCAAACATCCCAACAGCCTTCTTTCGCTTTTTAGCCTCAGCAAAAGCTCTCATCGCAATTTCAAATGTTTCTATTGTCAACACCCCGTTAACGTCCATCTCCTCCATTGACACCATTGTCTCAGACTGCTTAGCCTTTCCTATTATGCCCATCATTGATTGAAAAGTCCTTGAGTTGTGCGGAAAACCAGGCCTCCCCACCGTCCAATTGAAGAACCGAAGTGCAGGTTTTCTAGCGTGACGGAACCTTTCCAGCACTTCCACGACCAGATCAGAAGTTAAATTGATGCTACACGCATCAAGAGCAGCCTCCATGTTGCTATCAAATGCAAACAATTCGTCAATCAACTTGCACAGACGCACGACCTCCTCAGGATCTACACTTGAGTTCACAACTACACCTTTATTTTCACATCGGCACTCATCAATCTCATCATTATTTCGAGTTCCACCATCAGAATAATCCACAAAGTCACCGAGGCTAGAAAACGAAGTTGTTAGTGGCAATGTTTTTTGAAAATGATAGAGCGAAGAGGAGTGTGGCAAAAGAAGTGAAACTTGACGGTGAGAATTATAGAAAGCACAATTAAGAGGAGAATCACACAAACGAGACAAGGGCAAAGAGCTACAATTAGGAACGCGCATTTGCTCTCGGCGACCCCGTTTTGGTCCTTCTCTTTGTCTCTGATCGAGATAGAGAAGCTTCGAGGCGGCGTAGAGTTGGCCATTGCAATCGGAATAACAGGATTGGTACTGTAAGCAGCGACGGAGTAACACGGAGATCGTGGCGCGTGGTTTTAGAGAATGAGACATTGGACCGCCATTAAAAAGGAGCACTAAACTTAAACACTGGAATTTTGAGACAGATAGTGGCTGTAATTTAACGCGCCCGGAACTGTGAGCGAAATGTTGCAGCTCTACTACATCTACAAGTAGTAATAAACCAGCAGTGGATGGTGATGTGACTGAGGAAGGTGTAACCGACGGGTCGACCGTTGGGTTGGTTGTGATATGGACAGCATGTGTTGGGACTTGGGCCTTCCGATCCGACGAGGGGGTTATGTTGGATCGACTAATTGTATTGGCCTGAAACGACGCAATATTAAAATTCAGACACAAAACAGTTGCATAATAATAATAATAATAAAAACAAGCTAAAATTAGAATTTGAAAATTAACTTTTTATAAATTAAATGCTATCTTAATTATTTTTTATTTTTAAATAAAAAATTATCCTAATTTCAGATTTAATTTTTAAAATATATAAATATAGAGTATGTTATAATGTGATAAGTGAGAGGCTTACTGATTAAACTGTATAAATAGTAAACTCTATTGTTATATTTTTTAATTTAGAAAAGTTAATTATGTTATAATAAAGTTAACTTTTTATTTAAAAATATAAAAATAATAATATTATTGATATAATATTTAATTAATAGAGAATTAACTCAAGAAGCATGAATTGATAAATCCCAAATTCCCGCCAAATAACGCCGATCGAAGCATTTGCCGGGAATTCCCGCCACATTCCTATCCCAACTTCATAGTATTAGTTCCAGCCTAAGCTACATGTCAGTGAGATGATGCTTATTTAGGACCACTGTTCTTCTCAAGACCTTCTCTTGTCCCTTAGCCTCTGTAAGCTTTTGTTTTTGGTGAAAATTTCTCGAGTGACTTAGAAATGGCGCCGTCTAGAAAGCAGAACAACGGCAGGTCGCCGCTGGTCAACCCTCAACAACAAATCACAGCTTTCTTTTCCAAAACACCCTCTCCTTCTCCAACCCAAAAGCCCGCCAAAACTGTTACTAACACTGTGCCAAACCCTAGCTCTAGGAGCCCTAGCCCTAGTCCTACCACTCCGTCACCGCTCCATCCCAAGTCGAAAAAGCCTCTTCTAGTTATTGACCAAACACCTTCCCCTTCTCAGACTGCGCCTACGCCTGGAACCGCCGCTAAGTCGTACGGCGATGAGATGGTGGAGAAGAGGATTAGGATTTACTGGCCTCTGGATAAGTGTTGGTACGAAGGTTGTGTGAAATCTTATGATAAGAAATCGGGTAAGCATTTGATTCTGTATGATGATTGTGAAGAGGAAAATTTGGATTTGGGAAAAGAGAAGATTGAGTGGATTGAGGATACCACTGTGAAGTTAAAGCGGTTGCGTAGGGGTTCCTTGACTTTCAAGAGGACGGTTATCGATGACGACGACGACGAGGAGATGAAGGATGTTATGGACGCTGACCATGACAATGACGGTGGTAACGATTCGAGTGATGAAGATTGGGGGAAGAGCTTAGAGAAGGAAGTTACTGAGGAGGAAGGAGATATGGATTTGGAGGATGAGGTAGAAGAGGTTAGTGATGAAGATGATAACAAGAAAGGTAAGCGAAATGATAAGAGAGGGCTGAGGAAAAGGAAAGCTAGTGGAGGGAAGGTGGATCCTGTGAAGAAAAGCAAAGCTTGTGGAGATATGGATAAAGTAGGGCTTAGGATTTCTGCTGCGGAGCCTCTAGAGAATAAGCGGAGTAAGTAATTTATGTATTTATGTTCTTTTGGTCTTGTGTGGGTGTTCTGGTATAATAATGCATTTGTTTGTCTGTCATATACGTCTTCGGGTGGGATTTGGGAATGGGAAGATATTCTAATTATGTTGAATACTATTGGATAGTGTTGATTGGCTTTCAATTCTTAACTGGGTTTTGTCGTCCATTGTTTGAGAATTTGTTTATGTTTTTTCTCATTCTTTGTCTTATTCCTTTGGTGATATCCGTATGCATTGGATCGTGGGTGTTTGTCTTAGTACGATATTATAAATAAAACTCTGGAGTTCAATTAGCGGTGGGGTGTACATCATGAGTGTTGATTTTCGACTTGCTATGTTGCAGATGGGGTGTCTAATAGTCTTGATGATCACTTGATGGCTGATCCTTCTGAAAGGTTTAGTGCTCGTGAAGCTCAGAGGTTATGGTTTCTTGGAAGGTAAGTTCTGGTTGCAACTTAATAGTTCAGTCCTATAGTCTCAAGCATAAGATCTTATGGTCTTATGAGGGGAACTGTAAAATCAGGCATTTCTTCTCAGTACACGTACCACCATTGTGATTCTGGAGTCCATGAATATAGTTTTGTGAATCATGTACATAAAGATAGATAGAAGAGTTAATCCCCATAGATACATATGCACACGATTATTAGAACTAAGCATGCAATGTCCATTTTTGCTTTTCATTGCTTTTATTGTTTCAAACGAGAAACCACTGTTTTCAATATTCTCCATGGTTAATGTGGTTGCACTTTTTATTTGGACCTGAAACAGAGAACGAAGAGACACTAAAAGAAGGCATCCTGGAGATGCAGATTATGATGCAAGGACCCTATACTTGCCTACTGACTTTTTGAAGGGCTTAACAGGTGGCCAGGTAAGCACTCTATAATTGATGCTGGATTATAATTTTGCCTACTTTATTTTCAATGTGTATTGGTTGAGTTATGGAAAACATGAACACAATATCTGTATAGGCCAAGCATAGAAAAGCTGGACTATTAGCCAATGAAATGTTTTAGTGTTTGAGGTTCTTTTTCATCTTGAATGGTTGAATTTGAAGTTGAAGCATATGGTTAAAATTGTAATCAGAATACCTTGTTATTATCTGCAGAGGCAATGGTGGGAGTTCAAGTCAAAGCATATGGATAAGGTTTTATTTTTCAAGGTATGTATCAAAGTATATTTGAACTACGCATCATTGTCGTCATTTCACTTGATTCAAACAACTCATAACTATATCTTTCAGTCAACTAATGAATATATCTTTCTTCTTTCCTTTCTAATTGATACAGATGGGAAAATTTTATGAACTATTTGAAATGGATGCCCATGTAGGAGTTAAAGAACTTGATTTGCAGTATATGAAGGTATTGATTGGTTTTAGCCAATACTCACAAATCTGTTAATTTCTTCTGGATATTGGCCTCTTTCTCTTGTGACCTCCTTTCTGTATTGCCGCAAACAAATGTATTTTCTCTTATGTTTCTCTCATCTCTAATTTGTTCCTGCTTCATTAGGGAGAGCAACCTCATTGTGGTTTTCCAGAGAGAAACTTCTCAATAAATGTGGAGAAATTGGCTAGAAAGGTTGGGCAGATCGATGATCTCTAGCCTAAATTCACTTTTCTTTATTTTTTACATTTATTTTGTGTATGTTGTTCTCTGAGGAGCTTGCCTTGCAGAACAGGGCTATCGAGTTCTAGTTGTAGAGCAGACAGAAACACCTGAACAACTGGAGCTCCGAAGGAAAGAAAAAGGTTCTAAGGACAAGGTATAATGATCTTTATTGGCTTTAAAATAATTTCCTCTTGTCTATCATCAAATTTTCCTGTATTAGGCTTATAAATTGCCATGTGTTTTAATGTTTGTCCTCGAGGACCCCAACTGGGTATCAATGTTTGGAGTAAATCTTTCTTTAGATATTGAAATTTTCTGGCACTTGGACTTGATGATATAGCAATCATTCATTCGCTTGTACACTTTTGCTGATTATTGTTCTTTTTGGTTATTTATTTTCCTTCTCAATTGGATCGCTTTGTGGTGGTTTCGCGATCAGTTCATAATCTCAAATTTGACAGTTTTTTTATTGTTTTAGGTTGTGAAACGTGAAATATGTGCCATAGTTACAAAAGGAACACTAACAGAGGGTGAATTGCTTTCGGCAAATCCTGATGCTTCTTATCTTATGGCTGTGGCTGAAAGTAGTGAGCATTTGACAGAAAAAAGTTTCCAGCGTTTGTTCGGGGTGTGTGTGGTTGATATTGCCACCAGCAGGATTATCCTTGGACAGGTTTGTTCTTTGGTAGTAGTCATCACCATGTTTTATGTGTTTAAAAGCCAGTGGTCATTTCAATTTAACCATGGTCAATCATGAATGAATCTTTGCCAGTTTGTGGATAATGAAGAATGCAGTTTATTTGCTGCTCTATTATCCGAGTTGAGGCCAGTAGAAATCATAAAACCTGCAAAGATGCTCAGTTCTGAAACTGAAAGAGCAATTATGAGGCACACTAGAAATCCGTTGGTCAATGAGTTGGTTCCTCTCTCAGAGTTCTGGGATGCTAATACAACTGTTCGTGAAGTGGAAATTATCTACAAGCGTATTAGAGATCAATCTGCTTCTGGAAATCTAATTGAAGGGGATTTGGAGTCAGTTAATCTTCATACTGAAGATAAGAAATCAAGGTGGCTGCCTGCCATTTTGTCCGAGCTAGTTAACAAAGGAGAAAATGGTAGCCTTGCTCTTTCAGCTCTTGGAGGCACTCTATATTATTTAAAACAGGCATTTCTGGATGAGACATTACTTAGATTTGCAAAGTTTGAATCACTTCCTTGCTCTGAGTTTGCTGGTATTGACAAAAAACCATACATGGTTCTTGATGCTGCTGCCATGGAGAACCTTGAAATTTTTGAGAACAGCAGAAATGGAGATTCTTCAGGGTAATCATGTTATGCACATTATCTTGACAAGATTATTGTCATGCACATTATATTGACAAGATCACTGTTTTAATTATCCTAAGGCAATTGATTTTTCTATGAAGGACATTATATGCACAATTGAACCATTGTGTCACAGCTATGGGAAAGAGGTTACTGAAAACATGGCTAGCTAGGCCTTTATACCATTTGGATTCTATTAAGGACCGCCAAGATGCAGTGAAAGATCTACAAGTAAGATTCTATTTGGTAGTCATGGTTTAGTTTGTACAATGTTTGACAGGGTTATCATCTTTATCCATTATGTTTCTAGATTTTGATCATTTGCAAATATTTCTGGTCCATTGATTACATCTGTAAGTTCTTGTGCCCTATGGTGCCTGAAATGTGTTGTCTAGTAATTTGAATCTGCTGTCATTATAGTTGTGATGCATTCCTTTTCTTCACAATTATGTTATCTTTGAGCTCTTATGACATGTTTTCATTTAATTTTGTGAGGGGCTTTAAGGATTTAGTTTCATTTCTGGTTGTAAGTTTTGAATCCATTCTGAAGTTGAAACTTTGTCATTGCATATATTCTTAACACATTCACATTCATATTAACAACAATGCATCAAAGAAATATACTGTGATCTGGAGTAACTATGTCTTATTGATGGATCTATTTATCTCAGTTTCGGTTCCGTGGATCTATGTTTTATGCCACCTTATGTTCACCTCTTGTTGCTTCTCCCAATTACGGTTGTACCTTTACTGTGATGTGTTTATGCTACTCAGGGAAAAAATCAAACAATGGCACTTGAATTTAGAAAAGCACTGTCCAGACTTCCAGACATGGAACGATTGCTTTCCCGGATATTTACTAGCAGGTAAAGCTGAGAAACATTTGTTACAAGAATTATAGGAGAACCCACCCCAAAAGCTAGCTTAAAGGGTGGGAGAGCCCATAAACTTATAAACTCAA
>JAOQMM010000004.1:4395752-4406522 GCA_027563515.1 Erythroxylum platyclados
CCCCATCATTTGTATCACACACAATACAAAAAACAATTCAACTTTATTTTGTCTCTGCTATAATGGTATCAGTGCTCCACTAAATTTCAGTTTCCCTTTGCTCATACCCTTGTTATGTAATTTTTTGTTGGTTGACCTACTCTATCCTTATCTCTCCTTTATTGACCAAGCTTTTCTATCCATTTCTAGACCCTTAAAGACTAATATGAGATTACTATAACATTCTCCATCTTCAGACAGTCCAAGCACCACCTTCTAGTGTCAAATTTGCCGTCGGTTATGCCCTCACATGTCAGTCAAATTCCGTTGCTTTGTCCAATCAACTCTTATGTTGAACTAGTTCAATTTCTTTGACCAACATAATTCAATGTTATCTAGACAAGTTTTTTGAGTTTTTAAACCAGTTGTTAAGGTTTTTGGGACCCTAAATTTCATTTTTGCAGTCAATTTCTTTATAATCTACCTCTAACTTTAAGTTCCATATGTGATTTTCAATTTATAGTCCTAGTTTGTTCATTTTCTCTACCTTAATGGTTTTTGATAATTCCCATTATGCCTCTCAATTTGTCTTGTAGCCTATCACTACCATTTTTTGTGGCACTAACTATGATTTGTGGTCACAAGAGACATGTAGCTTTCTACAAGGCCATCTTCTTTAGTGTTATATGACTAGTGAAATTAACAAATCCACTAAAACTGTTAATAAGGATGGCATCAAATATTTAGACCGATTAGAGCAGTGGAATGGCAAAAACCATCAAATTTTGACATGGTTCCACAACATTTATCTTCCTATAATTAAAGGAAATTTATGTCATTTTGATACTACATATGAGAAATAGGACTTTTTAAAGACTAGATTTTTTATTTTTGATGATGTGCATCAATTTAAATCTATCGCCACTTTAATCACATTCACCAATAAATTAATCAAACCATATATAACTATGTCTCTAAACTGCAAATACTTTGGGATCGGTTAGCAAATTATAATCGTTAATGGCCTGATTCTACCCTTACTGTTGTTTATATAGGATTTTGTATTTGCCAACTTGTTTGGCATCTTTTTATGACTATAAGGTTTGAATATAAGTCTTTTAGTACTTTTTACTCCATCATAGTCCTTTACCTAAATTAGATGTTGTGATTTGCGAATTACTATATGAAAAAACTCGTCTAAATAGCTTAAGAGTTAAGCGTTCGTTGCCACTAATAGATTCTATATTGGCCACTCCATTAGTTAATTCTTCTCCTTAGCCTATTTCTTAGACAAATATTACTCTAGTTGTTCCTCCATGTTCTTCTCGCACTATTATATGTAAATATTGTAAGAAACCTAGGTATATGAAGGTTAATTATTATAAACAACCTCATAATCAACAAGCTACTATTTCTGGTACTTCTAATTCTAATATTAGTTCTTCTAGACCTATTTGTTCTTTTACCATTATCACTACTATTGAGGAGATCATCAACCACTTCATCTTTGACATTTATCCTTTATGATGTTCAAACTATTTTATAACAATTATAATCTCTCTCTAGTTCCTCAACTCTTTCTATCACTATAGGAACGTCTTCTTCATGGTTCTTTGATTATGCCTATTGCAATCACATGACATCTAATTCGTCCTTGCTTTCTTCTATGATTGGTCCTGTGATTGTTCACACTGTTGATAGATATATTTGATCTGATCCTAGATTATGAATATTTCTACATCTAAGTTGATATTAGCTAATATTTTCTTTTGTTTCAAATTATCTTTAAATCTTTTTTCTGTTAGTTAATTATGTGAACTTAGTGTTGATTTACATTTTTCAAGTTGTGGCTATATTATATAGAATCTAGAGACGAGGGAAGTCCTTGTGATAGTGCATAAAGTTGGTCAACTATTTAAACTAGATCCTCTTTATATTTTAACCAAGATTAACGTTACTATTGTTTGGCTCATAGTTCTGGTTTTAGACTTAATTCTTTAATTTCAAATGGTAGTTTAGGTCATGTCAAAAATAAATGTTTTGATTGTGTTTCTTATCAGTTATCTAAACATCATGCTTTACCTTTTAATAATATTGATTATTTCCTCTACACCCTTTAATTTAATTTCATTCTACTATTTGAGGACATGCTCTTAATCCTACTATGGATGGTTCTCATTACTTTGTTATTTTTATGGATGATTCTTCTCGGTATATATAAATTTATTTGTTGAAAAATAGATATGAGATGCCTCAAATATATTCAATTTTTTTGCATGATTAAAAGTCACTTTTCCTGTTCTATTAAAATTCTTTAAGTAGATAATGCCATGAAATTTAAAGACTCTAAATTATCTCAATTTTTAATTCAGAATGGGTCAATAATTCAATATTCTTATTCAAGCACATCTACACAAAAATGGTTGGGCTGAAAGGAAACATAAACATATTTTAAACATTGTTTATGCTTTTCTTATCTCTTCTGTATACCCTGAGACCTTCTAAGGGGAGGGTGCTCTTAATCTATTTATATAATTAATCGAGTTCTTTTCCCCACTCCCTCCTTTACAACGTTTATGTGGACATGCACATGATTATTAGTCTCTTCGTATATTTGGTAGTGCATGTTTTGGTCATCTTTAACCTCATAAACACACCAAATTAAAGTCTAAGACTAGGTTATATTGCTTGTTTAGATACGGTATAAAACATATGAGTTATCAATATTAGGATCCAGTTTCACAACATCTTTGGATTTCTCGTCACATCACCTTTTGGAATATAAAATATTCTTTAAATTGTTCCTTTTTCATATCTAATAGAACCATCTATTCTTTTCTTTGATAACTTGTTTATAGGAAACTCTAGTTCAAATAGTACTGCCATCTCCTTGCCTTCCCCAAGTAACTCTTAAATGTCTATGGATTCTGGCAACTTGTCTCCTCTAGTCGTCATCTCACTCCCAATTACTGAAAAATCTTATGTTATTTTTTCCTTTCCTCATCATAGTGCTCGTGTAAGATAAGCCAATGTTACCTTTCATGATATCATTATTATTCTGCAATTATTTTCTTATATGAACCTTGCACTTATTGTGAGGCCAATACTAACCCTCCATGGCAACAATCAATAAAGAAGAACTTTAGGCTCTTACTAGCAATCATACTTGGGATCTAGTATATTTACTACCAAACAAGTTTATTGTTAGCTACAAATGGGTTTATGAAATTAATACTCGAGCTAATAGTTCTATAGAATGCTATAAAACTTGCTTAGTTACTAAACAGGAATATAATATTGACTATAAAGAGACATTTGCTCTTATAGCTCGTATCACCCTTGTGTGTAGCCTTCTTGCTATTATTGTTGTCAAACAGTGGCAGTTGTTTTAGTTAGATATTAAAATATTTTTTGAATGGGGATCTTTCTCAGGAAGTCTATATACAACCACATTTTGGATATGATCATTCTCTTAATAAAGTTTGTCATCTTTAAAAAGCTCTCTATAGCCTAAAATGAGATCCTTGAATATGATTTTCTAGATTTAGCTTGACTATTGGGTAGATCGGTTTTCATTTAAGTTTCAAAAGTGATAAATAAATAATTTTTATCAAGTATTTTTAAATATTTTATAATTTAGTTATTAAATTTAATTGATAAATATTTATATTTTGTATTCAATATTTAATTTATTATATTGCCTAACATATTAGATGATATTTTGATGTATTTATAAAAATTCTATGTATGTATCCGCATGCATGAAAACTACAAATCAATGATTTGATGCAAAGTTTAATTTATAATATTTGAATGATTTTAAAAGAAATAAATACTTAATTTTTATTGTCTATTGATTCTTTTATTCTATAATTTTTATTAATTTATTAAATAAATTTATTTTGCCAAGAAAAAAAGTTAAAGATTAACTTTTTATCTTTGATCAAATTTAAAGAATTTATTTACACCTTTTTTTATAAGTTTTATTTAACTAAAATATGAATTTAATAACGATTAGAGGCAATCTGGAGAACTCTTTTCGGTCCCATATTTGAGGAGAACACAACTCTGCCATAAGCGTCCCACTCTTTACTTCCCTTCTTGTTTAATATTGGCTTTTGGCAAGTTTCTGCTTCTACACCCGTTTTAGGTTCGTAAATGAATTACTCACTTTTCCAAAGCTTTCTCATCTCTTGCATTATTTCTCTGTCTGCCTCTGCATGTTGATTCACCTTGCTAAACTTGCTAAAGTCTGCTTGAGATCCAATGTGTTTCCTTCTCCTTCTGTGTTATCCTCTGTTTTCTTCTTCTCCAGTTATGACCAGACAAGCTCAAAGCCAATAAAAGATGTTGTCTTTCACGTGTCTGCTTTGATTAACAAGCCCAAGTGGGAAGATAATACCTTCCTTAAGTCACTGGTTTCCCATATGTCTCCACACGAAGCCTGCAAGACTATAGAGCTCCAAAGCAACAACGATGACCTTGGAGTTCGTTTTTTTCAGTGGATTTGCAAACAGTCCACTTACTGCTATGACATAGACAGTAGAGTTCATCTCCTGAAGTTGATTGTCTTTTGTAACTTATATGCGGTAGCACATAAGGCCATAGTTTTCGTTATCAAGGAGTGCACTAGTAGCCAAGACGACATTTTGAAGCTAATGGGTGCACTTGATGAACTGCGTGAAATTGGGTTTCGACTAAACTACCCATGCTATAGCAATTTATTAATGTGTTTGGCCAAGGTAAGTTTGGGTTTTCTAGCATTCGTGGTTTATAATAGAATGGTGGCTGATGGTTTCGTTCTTGGTGGTATTGACTACAGAAATGTTGTTAATGGTCTGTGTAAGAATGGCTTTGTGCAAGCTGGCGAAATGTTTTTGTGTAGGGCCTTGAAACTAGGGTTTGGTTTAGACACTCACCTCTGTACTTCTTTGGTGATGGGTTATTGCAGGGAAAATCTTCTGGAGCAGGCCCTCATGCTGCTCGATGTAATGTCCCAATGGGATGGTTGTCAACCTAATTCAGTGACGTATTCAACGTTGATTCATGGCTTTTGTGAAGCAGGTAAGATTGAAGACGCTTTTGGGCTGAAAAATGAGATGAACGAGAACGGTTTACCGCCTAGTGCGCGCACATACACCATACTAATGAAAGCCATGTGCGACATTGGTTTGGTTGATAAGGCCTTGAGTTTGCTTGATGAAATGATTGCAAAGCAATGTAAGCCAAATATTCATACATACACTGTATTGATTGAAGGGCTGTGTGGAGGAGGAAAGTTAGAGGAGGCCAATGGGATGTTTAGAAGGATGCTGCAAGAGAGGCTCTTTCCTGGGATTATAACGTACAATGTATTGATAAATGGATATTGTAAAGAAGGGCGGATCATATCCGCTTTTGAGGTGCTTAGTTTGATGGAGAAAAGGAAGTGCAAGCCTAACATACGTACTTACAATGAGCTTATTGGAGGATTGTGTAGAGTTAGTAAATCTTATAAAGCCCTGTTTCTCTTGAGAAGAATAGTTGATAATGGCTATTTGCCGACTGAAGTAACATATAATATTCTGATTGATGGTTTCTGCAAAGAAGGCAAACTTGATGCTGCTTTTAGTATTTTCAGGTCGATGAACTTAGTTGACCTTCAGCCTGACAGGCTCACTTTTACTTCAATAATTGATGGTCTATGCAAACAGAGGAGACCAGAAATGGCAAATGGAATTTTGGGTTTGATGGTAAAGGAAGGAATATTCCCAGATGAAATCACTTTTACAGCTCTTATGGATGGTTATTGTAAGATTGGTAAGACTGCTGATGCTTCAATGCTTTATGAATGGATGATGGAGTTCACATATCTGACAAGTCCTCATGCATTCAATTTGTATCTTGATATTCTTTGCAAAGAAAACAGATTGAAGGAAGAGTATGCAATGTTTGGCAAGATCCTGAAGTTGGGTTTAGTTCCTTCTGTGGTAACATATACAATACTGATAAACGGGCTGTGCCAAGCTGGTAATATTACCCATTCCTTAAAGATGTTGGACTTGATGAAGCAATCTGGCTGCGCCCCCAATGTTTACACATATACTGTGGTCATACATGGTCTGTGTGAATTTGGGAGGATTCAAGAGGCTGAGGCACTTCTTTTTCATATGTTAGATTTTGGGGTGCAGCCAAACCACATTACCTACAGCATATTAGTTAAAGCTCATGTAGTTGCAGGGAGAGTGGACCAAGCCTTTGAAATCATGAGTCGTATGGTTAAAAATGGTTGTCAACCCAACAGTGTTATATATTCTGCACTACTGGCTGGCTATGCCATGTCAAACACGACCACTAAAGTGGACAATCTGGACCTTCCTGTAGAAAGTGAGGAAGATGGAATTTCTGAAAATCATATTGCTAGAAACATTAATGTTGAACTTGCTTTTGAGCTTGGAGATAAGATTGAGATATGTGGTGGCTCGGCTATAGATTTCTACGACTTCTTAGTTGAGTATTTATGCAGATGTGGAAGAGTGGCTGAAGCAGATTGTCTTGTTCGAGATAAGGTGAAAAAGGGTCTGTTTCCTGACAAGGCTGCTTCTTCCGTCATAGAGTGGCACTGCAGGAAGCAACAATATGGGTCTTGTCTCGACCTCATGAAATGGATGCTTAGTAGTGGTTTTGTTCCATCTTTCGAATCTTATCACCGGGTGATTCAAGGCCTTTACAGTGTTGGGAACAGCCAACAAGCTAAAATTTTGATTGCAGACTTGTTAACATACAACGGTGTTCATGAGACAGCTCTTATATCACCATATGTAGATTTTCTGGTGAAGGAAGATAATGTTCACCTTTCGCAACTGATTGAACAATTACATCGTATAGAGAGGCCAGTTCTCTAGTCATTACTTTAATTACTGCTCAAGTTTCAGTGCTTTTTTTACCAAATTGGTTAACAACCCAGTCTTCGCAGGTGTATAATAAGAGAGGTTCACTACTAGCTTTCAAGTTGTTATCCTAAATGCAGCAAGTAAATATGATAGGTAACTCTCATATGTAGATTATCCATAACGATTATGGAGTGAGATTTGAGGTGATAATTCTATCCTTACTATTATCTTTTGTATGGTATTTTGTATGAATGAAGTATCTTCTTTTTTTTTTCCAAATTATTCCAAGTATTAAGAAGACATTTAATTTATACAATTTTAGATGATTTTAATTTTTGACAATATGGAAAGATGTGTAATATTTCACGATTATAATTTTGTATTGACCATTTTATTAATCCAACTTCATAATAATTAAAACCGATTAAACCTTTAAATCTTTTACCCTTCTTTATATAGGTTCAATATTTGGTCACGAGAGGTAGTTGAAACTTTTTAGGTCAAGAAAATGTGATACACCCTCACCTATATCTATAACCCTCACCTAAAGTTAGATATATTTAAATTTTTATAAACTCTATTTATTTAATCATTGTAAGTTCGCGCAATGGTGAGTTCCTAATAGGAATCTTTATTGTTTTCGGACAACCATGTTTTGAGTGATCTTAGCTTCGCTGTTAGAATTTTCATGTCGTGTTCCTGCTTTTGTAAATATTGGTCTGTCCTAATGTTCCTCTAAGACATGGGAAGGTAAAGTTTTATGAATGCCTTCAAAACTACCGCGACAAGTTTCGTGTAATCAGAGAGAAACTTCTTTATATTAAGACTTTAGTGGATTTTATCATCCAGGACATTATGTTCTGCTATCAAGATCAAGAACATTCAGAAAACTGAATCTTGTTATGATATCTCTCAACGTTCCAAAGTTATCAGTTACGGATGATTCCGTCTCCCTGCATAGATCAACATCATTTTTACACACTTGTTCCACCGGCATGCTTGGAATTCAATTGGATGTTCAACCTTCTGCCTTCCATGTTCCCATGAAGTCAACTGATAACTCCTGTTGATTCCAAAACATTGTGTAAAAATGTTGTTTAGTGATTGCAAGACTACGGGCCCATCCCCATACACCAAGAGAGCTTCTGGTGTGCTTTCCAGCCTCCACCGCTTTCATACTTCTGAAAGGTAGCCAACAAAATCTCAGCTTATTTTGATCCTACCTTCCGCCTCGAGAAAAGGTACACAAAATTATATTCATTCGATGTAACTTTGCATTTATCACACAATATGGCATGAGATACTAATAAATGATCATCAACAAATGCAAGTGACCAACCACGGTTATAATGATGTGAAATCTCATACTCAATCGTCAGAGTCACTCGTCAGCAAACCACGACGTCCCAGAGCAACAAGATCAAAAAGCATTCTCCTAAAGTTGTACACTGGATTAGGCTCAACCAAGCAACCCCTCTCATACGCTTCCCTCAAAAACACAGTATGTCTCTTACCCTTGGTTGACAAGTAAAAGACACCTGGATGATCCAAGAACAAGTCCCTTACGTTCAAGTCAATCCCAAACCATTTCCTAAAGTGGCTAATCTGTTCCACTTCCACCATCTTCTCCACTGTCAAGCTCAAGAACTCGTGTACAATTGCAACTGCCCGTTTCTCTAACTCTTTTAGTCCTGTTTTTGACCTTTTTGTTTCTCCAAACTCTTCATATGGCCCAACATATGGCAACTTCTGCCATTCCTTAACCTTGGACTTGAAGGTTTTACTCAACCTCATTCCTGGTGGATATACATGTTTGAAACTAAATCGAAGCTCTGTTCTGTCAAGATTACAATCCTCTCTACAACATTCCACCACTCTCCAATTCTCAACTGCTGATAAAAAATCATTCCTAGGAACCTGATCAACTAGTTCCAAAGTATGTGTATTAGGCTCATGAGCATCAGTAAGTCTAAAAACTTGTGGGTTTTGAGATATTACAGATTGCTCGAAATCATTGGGAAGACCCAACTCCCTCCAGACCTTGAAAATAGCACGAAGTGGCAATGACTTGGATCTAGACATGGACAAAAGCCGTACCAAACGGTCAAGAACAACAGGCAAATTAGCATTAATAACCTCTGCTTCTGTGCGAGCTATTTCAAGTGCAGTGTCAGTCAACTTGCAAAAAGTCTTGGAGGTAGATGGGTCATAGAAGATGCGAAAGATGTGAGGATATCTTCGGAGAAAGGCTGGAGCACCACGATTGAGGTGAAGCTTTTGGGAGAGGCTAGCGAGGAAATCAATAGAAACTGATGGAGGTCTTTTGGTGGGATTAGCAAGAATCAAGTCCTGGATGGCAATGACTTTAACAAGATTCTTGTGCTTGTCCATTAATTTCTCAAATGTAGCATCTCTAACCCTAGATGCCACATACTGGGCTGATGTTGTTTTGGATCGAGTGGTGATGGACGATAGAAAAGGGTGCTTAAATATAGATTTGAAGAACTGGATTTTCATCTTCATGCACATAACATCTTGACTTTTGCACTCAGCATTTCTCTGTCAACTTACAACAAACATGCAAAGACATCCTTTTGAAGAAATATGTAAAAGGCATACCAATAAGCAGACATATACGAATGAGCAAACACAGATTATGTTTTACTGTTTCAAATCGGTTTGCAAAGTTAAAATGGAAGCTGAAATGTCTTGCCAAACACATTTTTACCAATGACGAATGCTACTAATATAGTAGAGCCCACTTTTTTTATATTAACCAAAAAAACTAAAAAAAAAAAGCCTTAGGAGGACCCAAAAAAAAATCAAAGAAACAAATTATGGACATAAGAGGTCAATCTGCAAAAAAAGAGAGTGTTGGACACCCTAAAATATTCACTTAACCTAGTTTGTAACTGCAATTTTAATAAAAATTTTGGTACATTTATTAGAAGAGTAAGAGTTCTTACTGGATAAAAAAGATGTACGAGTTTTATTGAAAAATAAAATAAAGAAGAATTTAAAGATTGGAACAATTCAACAAAGGCTATAAAATTAAAAAGATTAGAAAGAAAATTAAGTTATGACTAGATTGACATTTGCAAAGGAAAGAAGAGAAACAAATTTGGAAGATAAGAAATGCCTCACGGTTTACATATTTGGGGAAAAAAATAAGGTTAAAACTACTAAGCTTACTTTATTAAGTCTTTTAATTTCTCCCACTTTTCTCCCTATTATTATCCATTATTTATCTTCCTTTCTTATTAAAAAATTCAAGAACTATTAAATTTTTTCCAAACTTTTATAGCTTTAAATTTTTATTATTCTTTTATTCTATTAACCTAAGTTCCATTAGATTTCATTTCCTAACTTCCAATTAATTTAAATTTTACTTTTAACTCTTGAAAATTTTCTAGCCTATACTATAATACATTGTTTTTATTAATCTTATTAACACTCAATTTAAATCACAAATGAGATATCATATTTAATCACAAAATAATCAAATTACATACATAAAAACTCCTTAAGAATTTCAAGCACCCAATGAGTACATAAAATTAAGTGGTCCAATGCCCTATACAAGTACCAAACGCCTCTTCAATTTATTCTTCATCTTTTCACCCTTTTCACATAACATCAACGTAATTATTTTGTTAATACTAAAAATGAGGGCATTTAGTATTAAATTTAAATTTATTAACACAAGAACATTTTAAGTCGAATTATCTAATTATTATGTCTAGGTTTTCACGAAAGAGGAAAGAAAACAATTTAGGAAAACAAAAACAATATATACAAATACATATTTACTGTACCCAAAAAGTTTGGGAGGTGTACCTTTGAACTTTTACAAAGTCAATTGAGAACTTCGATTCACCAATGTAATAAATGTACTTGAAGTCTTGATCATGTTGTATCT
>JAOQMM010000004.1:4406622-4418397 GCA_027563515.1 Erythroxylum platyclados
CAAGATTATCCCAATTTCTAGGATCATAAATATCCAATATAGGTCTTACTTGCTCATCTTCCTTTAAATTTTCTAAAATGAATGCATTTGATACATAATCATGCTCATTTAAATTTCTAATATCCTCATGAATATGAATCTCATCACCTAAACTTTCTTTATGTTGTTCAAAGCTAACTTTACCTAATTCCTCATGATTCTCACTAGAGGAGCCTACTCTTCCTCTTAATTATTTTAGAAATCCTTTATTCCACTTTCGGCAACATAATTTATATAATTTTTTTCCCAAATTTTTAAAAATAAGGACAGTTATCACATTCCTACAAAAGGTTCAAAGAGTAGGGATGTCCCGTGGAAAGGTTTAAGACAAGAGACATGGAAAACACGATGTAATTTGGAAGCAGGCAAATATAACTTATAAGCAACAAAACCAATTTTACCAATGACTAAGAAAGGCCTGTAAAAACGAGGGGAAAGTTTGGTGTACCTTTGAGGGGAAAGTTTGGACCCAGGTTGGTAACGGACAGGTCTGCGTTTAGCATCATGGGTGATTTTCATGGAATTTTGAACTTGATTAAGTCAATCCTAAAGGTCCCGTAAGACTTCATCCCGTGCTTTAAGTTCTTGATCCACCGCCTAAAGTCTAGTCTTCTTGGACGATAAGAGAGTAGTGATGGAGAAGGTCTTCCCTAAACCACTTAAAAGGAGGTAGTTTTGAGTGAAGAGTGGTAACTGGTATTATAACAATACTCCATCCATGGTAGCCAGCGCATCCAGCGACAGGGTCGATCACTTATAAAGCAACGTAGGTACATTTTAATTATGCAATTAACAACTTCCATGTGATCATCGCTTTGAGAGTGATAAGCAGAAAAGTTGGATCTCCTCTCTAATTTCATCAAAAAATGTAGTTGTGGCAGTGAAATAGAAGTGAGAGAAGTTTGATACATCAAACTTCTGAGATAGCGTTTTGGCAACTCGATGAAGCTTTCCTGCCTTGTACTCCAGGGCAAAGTCACAACCCACTAATTTGCTCAATCAGTGTTATCTGAACAACTTCGGTAGAGAATAAATGTAGAAACACAATCAAAGAGAGTCGCAAACAAAAAAAAGAGAAATGTATGAAAACATAAAAATTAAGCGAAAAACCGGAGTGCCGAAAAAAAAACCCATGGAGCAAAAAACCAATTTCACTATGTTCAAAAAGGGGTTACAAGGTATTTAGAAACTCTCACAAAACTTCCTCAAGGCTCTCAAGAAGGCTGAAAAATTTTCGGTCACATTGTCTAAAACAAGTCTGACACAAAAATATATATAAGCTGAGAAGGACAACAACATCCATCACAAAATTGTGCCATCTATATAACAACTTTCTGTTACACAACAAAAAGTACATATTATGCTAGTTGTATCTTATATTATGCTCCTGATTGTCAGATGAAAAACAAGGCAGCAATAGAGAGACATAATCTATTGTACAATAGAGGGAAAACTTGCTCAAACCAGTATGATATAAAACAGAGAGCAAGGAGAGAATTGACTCATAATCCAACAAATCTCTACTTTGACTCAAGTACCCGAAAAAAACATGAATGACTCTTCACTCAAAGAATTCGAAGGTCTTAAACATGAACAATGTTGGCTAAGTTCAAACAATGAACGAACTTAGCCAACGGAAGTGGTTTAGTCAACATGTCAGTGGGATTATCCTTTGTATAGATTTTCTCCACAACAACCTTACCTGTAGCAACAGTATCCCAAATAAAATAATGCTTCATGTCTATGTGTTTAGTTCGCGAGTGATACTTGCTACTCCTGGATAAATGCAGGGCACTCTGACTATCACAGAAAAACACAAGAATATCTTGCTTTAAGTCGAGTTCAACAATCAGTTCACAAAGCCAAATTGCTTCCTTAACACCTTCAACAGCTGAAAAATATTATGCTTTGGTAGTAGATAAGGCAGTAATATGTTGTAAAGAAGAGTACCAGCTAATGGCTAAACCATACAAAGTAAAAATATAAGCCGATAAGGACCTCCTCTAATCAAGATCACCACCAAAATCAGCATCCACATACCCAATCACACCACCAGGATCATCTCTACTCTTATCGAAAACTAAACCAACATTACTGGACCCGTTCAAATACCTTAGAATCCACTTGACACCTTCCCAATGTTCCTTACCAAGATTGTGCATAAAGCGACTCATAACACTACCACATAAGCCAAATCAGGTTGAGTACATATCATAACATGCATGAGACTCCCGAATGCACTACTATAAGGAACAAAGGGCATGCAAGATTTACCTTTATCTATCTCAGGACATTGATGAATTGATAAATGGAAATGAGCGACTAATGGAATAGTGACAAGCTTATAATGGCTTATATTGAACCTATCTAGCATCTTCAGAATATAACTCTTTTGTGACAAATGTAACTTCCATTCCTGACGATCTCTACTTAGCTCTATTCCAAGAATCTTCTTTGCAGGACATAAGTCCTTCATATCAAATTCGCTACTCAACTAGGCCTTCAACTTGTTGACAAGATCAATGTTTGGTGCAACAATTAACATGTCATCAACATATAAAAATAAGGGTGTGCTTGGTTCACTTGAGGGAATGGTAATATCAATTATAATGAATATAGTGAGGAATGGAAATGGACATAACTTCCATTCCTCACTATATTGGGGGGTATGGAGTATTGTCCTAAAAGGGGATATAAAAATATTGTTCATCCAATCATAATATATTACCAACCATCTTTTTTCATTCCTTACCCATTCCTTTCTTCTTATATCAACTAACCAAGCACCCCCTAAATAGATAACTAACACATCATGAATTTGTTGAAAGTAAACATAATAGTCATAGTTGCTCCTAAAGTAGCCTTGCCTAATTATAAAAACATCAAAGTGTCAATACCATTGTCTAGGTGATTGCTTCAAACCATAAAGGGACTTCTTCAATTGGCAAATGTGATGCTCTTTTCAAGGAACTGTAGAACCCTCAGGTTGCTAAATATAAATCTCGTCATCAATGATTTTCACCTGCACCATCCTTATTGAGTCACAAGGGAGTAATGATTGATTCACCTATGAAGATCGCAAGAAATTGTAAGTGGTTCCTAAGCCAATGAGCACCAGTAGAGATTGTCCACCAATTGCCCATGGATTTTGTCACGTTCTGCAAGTTTTAAATCCCACAAGATGGGGTTCGGTCCAAAGAAGTCTTCTAGATCATGTTCGAATCTTATGGAAGACGTTGGAAGCTCATAAAACATGGAAAAAGCTTATGAAAGACTCTGGAAGCTTCTAGAACATAGTAGAAGCTTATGGAAGACCCTGGAAGCTTCTAGAACCTAGTAAAAGCCTATGGAAGCTTGTGGAAGCATATAGAACATTGTGGAACAATATGGAATATTATAGAAGCTTGTAGAATGTTGTAGATAGGTATATATTATACATGAAGTATGTAGAGTAGTATAGAAAATTCTAGAAGATCAATGTAAACCATTAGATCAAGTAGATCTTGATTCTCCATTTTAGGAATGAATTATTATATATGCCCCTTGGGGGCTGCCTCATATGGAACATAGAACATAGAACCATAGAGAGCATCATAAGCATCATTGCATTCTTGAGAGAGTTCTTTAATAGAAGTATCTTTGCATTTTCCCACATTCCTTCTACCCTTTGGCAAAGTGTTTCATGTAAAAGGCTAACTTAGGAACGAGGGCATACTCAAGTATTGAATGAGCATTGGTGAAAGTCCAAGCCCATTATAAGTGTTATCAAAGCATTGTTTTAAATCCTTTAGTTATTGTCGAAATGATAGTTCTGACTACCTATGAAGGAAGGGAGGATGAGAGAGTTCCTCCCACAAACAAGGGAAAGAGAGATAAGTCTACTACAAAGGACACCATGGTTGAAGTAATGGCTAGACTTTCAAAGTTGGAGATCACCGTAGGGGAAGATTGGGAGAGGATCGATGATTGGGACCAAATAGTAGAGGAGCTAGAAAAGGAGCAATCTCTACTCTAGGAAGAGATGAACGAGACTGTCAATATTGTTGCCTCGGATGCTTCCGAAAAGGTTAGTTCCCTAGAAACTTCTCTTGTTGCTAAAATTATGATGCTTGAGGAAACACTTGCTAGTTTAGCTTTCGAGTTGAAGGAAGTAAAGGGAGATTGGAGTTTGTGTAAGATGGCGGTGACACAAGGAGTTATGACACTTATTGTTGCTTCTACCACTCCTGCGAAAGTAAAGGTCCTAGCGTCTAAGGCCTTTGGAGGAGCAAGGGATGCAAAAGCTATCGATAACTTCCTTTGAAGTATGGAGCAATAGTTGAAAGCACTTGGCATTATGGATCATGCCAAGATGATAGATAACGCTTCCCTCTACCTTGTAGACACGACTATGTTGTGGTGCAGGAGAAGATATAACAATATTGAGAAGGGGACCTACACCACGAACACATGGGATGACTTCAAGAAAGAGTTGAAAAAGTAGTTTTACCCCGAGAATATAGAGAAGGAAGCTCAAGCCAATTTAAGAAGGCTCACATACTCAAAGAGCATTCGAGAGTATGTTAGGGAGTTTCAAGAGGTATTGCTGGAAATCCCTGATTATCCTGATAAGGAAGCTTTCTTTGCCTTCTCCGATATCTTGATATCGTGGGCCAAGACAGAGTTAGAGAGGCGAGGTGTGCAAATGATGAGTATTTGATCAAATGGAAGGTACAACCGGAGAGTCAAGCTAATTAGAAGCATGAGCTTTCTCTTTGACAATATAAAGACAAAATTTGGGAGTTTCATCAAGACACAAGAAGGATGTCACTGGATTAGGTGGGGGAAAATGTCATGTTTCGCAGGTTTTAAAGCCCACAAGATGAGGTTCGGTCCAAAGAAGTCTTCTAGATCATGTTGGAATCTTATGGAAGATGTTGGAAGACTCTGAAAGCTTCTAGAACATAGTAAAAGCTTATGGAAGACCCTGAAAGTTTTAGAACCTGGTAGAAGAATATGGAAGCTTGTGGAATATTGTAGAACAATATGGAACATTATGGAAGCTTGTAAAATGCTGTAGATAGGTACATCTTCTACATGATGTAGATTAGTTATAGAAAATTTTAGAAGATCAATGTAGACCATTACATCAAGTAAATCTTGACCGTCCATTCTAGGAATAGACCAGTATATATATCCCTTGGGGGTTGCCTCATTTGGAACATAGAAAATAGAACCATAGACAGAATCATAAGCATTGTAGTATTCTTGAGAGAATTCTTTAATAAAAATATCTTTGCATTCTCCTACATTCTTTTTACTCTTTAACAAAACGTTTTGTGTAGAAGGCTGACTTGAAGACGAGAGTGTACTCAAATGTTAAACGAGTATTGGTGAAAGTCCAAGTCTGTTACAATTTGTACCGATTTAGCCACCATGGGTGTTGCCTTGATAGCATGAAGCTGTAGTTATAGGTCTAGTTCTTCGCCAACGCCATCTTCCTCCATATGTACTTGCACAGATTCCTCAACGCCATCTAACCAGAAAAAATGCTGGCCCCAAGTTTAAATTTCATCGTAACTAAAGCATAGCCCTTTTGCTTGACACTCATCCATTTCAGTTCAAGTTAAATTTTTGAATGTTTTTTTATTTGGACATGTTGGGGTGTTAGGCATCGACTTAGGCATAGTCCGTTTGGCAACACTGCCATCTCTCATACAAGTACAACCGAGCCAAGATTGTTGCACTTATAAGATCTTACGGACCATGTAACTCCACCTCTACTGCAATGTATTCCTATAAATCACCAATAAATATTTCGGTTTCTTCTTCAGCTGTAAGAGACCCAGCTCGAGCTGCTAACTGCGCGAATCCGCGTTAATTTAGAGAGCTCCCCCAATTTGTTATTGTGATGGTGGCATTGCTTTTTAAATTCTTCGCAAGAGATACTAAGTCGGTCTCCATCCAACTTCATAACCTAAACTTGAGCTTCCTCATCCAGATGCCGATGGGTCTTGTGTCCCATCATATACTGACAACAAAACATGCTTGCAATTTTAGTAAAGAATGCTATTTTGGAATTTTCCATTTTTCCTTGAAAACCTATTTTAAAAATGGGCTTTTTTCTAAATAGAGAGAGCCTACCCATCTCAATAATATACTCTAAATTATTTTAGAAAGTATAATAATTAACTCCTCGAATCAACTGAGTATCATTTGAATAATCGTTATTTGTATAAATTTTTATCCACAGACAAATCAAGAACAATCTAGACTTTTTCTCTCGAGAATTCTCGATGGCCTTTTGAGGCCATAAAACATGACAAAAGAAAGGGACAGACACGAACAGCCTCATGTTTCTCCAATTGGAAACGGACTACACATGATTGCATGAAGAGATCTGAGTCACTGACCGTGTTTTCTCTGTGCTTGATTTGATTTTTTGATTCCGTCTCTCCAATACTTCTAGTACACGTCCTCCACACTCTCAGTCTCAGCCTCTGCCACTTACTAACTTTTGACCCTTGACCTTTTCTTAGTACTACCCTCTCTACTTCTGTGGTCCAAACCACATAGCTATATATTTACCCAAGAAGACACACCCAGAAGCCATCGAAGGTTTTGAAGTCTGAACTCCATTGATTTACTTACTTGAAATCTATTAGACAACCACGACAATATTATGGGTAACTACACATCAAGCTGTATCCCTATCTACTCAGGCACTAGAACAGCCAAACTTATGGACACTGAGGGCAGACTGAGGCAAGTCAAGCTACCCGTAAAAGCAGCGGAGCTCATGCTCGAAGACCCCGGCAGCCTCATCTCTCCGGCCAACGAACTCCTCCGAGTAACCCGTGTGATCGCCATGAGAGCCGAGGACGAGCTGCGACCAGGTCAACTTTACCTTCTATTTCCATTAAGTAGGGTTCGGTCTAAGGTTTCAGGGTCGGAGATGGAACTCATAGTGTCTGCTTCTGAAAAGCGCTTGAGCAATAAACAAAAAGGTGCAAAGGTTTTGCCTGTTGTGTCCGTCGATAAGGCGCAGGGAGGGGACAGTGCCGATGTTGAGGATGTGGTAGGGGCAAATGCTGGATTTCTCGATCACCGGACGGGGAATTGCAGGCAGTGGACGCCCGTTTTAGAGACCATCTCGGAGGAGGTTTAATATTACCTTGTCTTTTTGCCTTCTTCGTTATACCAAGTTTGTCGACGAAAGTGTTCACCAAGGAATTCTTAGTTGTCAATACACAAACTGATAAATAGAAATCAGCAAAGTAGATCCCAACTGTTTAAAACCCTGCACAAGTCCCTTTTGCAAAGAAGAGATATGACAATAGTTTAAACCTAATGAGTGCATGACCCAATATTCACGTCATTTGTAATTTCTTTAAATGTTTGAAACTACAGTATAATTAGTAATCTGCGTATTCTTAAGGTTCCGCATAATTAGTCAACACATTCTTCATGTCATGTGTGATGAGAGGCTCATAACTTTGTTCACGGCTAACATAGAATTTTAGCTTGTTCACAATCAATAGTAATGCCAGTATCCAACCCCATAAATCTCGTGACTTCCGAATTAGTTGATGTAGTTACAGTCGACTGTTAATTGAGCTTCATGCTGGGGATGGGGGACGAAGCTTCAGATATGGAGATCCATCGGATCATTGGATCCCACAATAGATACGTATAATTTACTCAAAGGAGCGTGTACGTATTTAATGACCTACCACAGAACCAAGACGAGACCACCTACTCCATAAGTCAAGCCAAGTCCATTTTTATTCCCATCACAAGAGTGAGAGGTTTAACAAACCCCCGACTCATACATTCTACAAATATAAAAGACTAATTCAAGGAACAGTAACACAAGCAACAATGTTAGATGTAACTCGAATTTAACTTTAGACTCAAGATCTAGCATAAATTTGTATAAACGGAGATAATATAAAAAAAAGTATCTATTTTGCTATTCATAACCCAACAAACAAGCTCCTCAATTGTTTTAACGAGCTGCTTTATGTTGTTGGCGTCTTTATGTGTTTTTTTGAATACATAAAGCTCCTAATGAGTCAGAATAATTTTATATTCACGAACTTTTATCAATAAGTTACAGAAGACCTTAGCAATTATTTATAGAAATTTTATCGACTCTCCTCCATCACAAGCCCAATAAGTAGATTTGTCCACACTGGTAAGACTTCATTTTTCTTACTAAACTTTGGCCTATTCAACCAAATCCTGTAGCAGACTCATTTATTATTTTTAATTTAGATCAAATTTAATTTTGTTAGCTTTAATTTATAAAAACTCGTAATTAATAATTGTCTAATAAGAACTTTAATTGTAACATTCTCCCCCTTGGACAAATATTAGCTACAACAGTTATAATAAAAATGAAAATAATAAAAGCAGCTGAGAGAATCAACGTAATGGTCGACCAAAATAAAACATTTAATCTAAAGATAATAAAAGTTCATCATTTGGTCCCGTAAGGCTTTCAATACCAAAAAGTATCAAATGTATATGTCTTTATAAGACATAGATCTAATACAATCACATATATCTAATACCTTATTGACATGAATGAGAAAATAAAATGTGGCAAACAACAATAATATTTGTATGATCTGAAACGTATCATTATTTCATTTGTTAGTCTCAATTTCTCTAAATTTTGTGCTAAATTGCATTAGAGAAATTTGTTTTCTCTCATTTATTGCTAAACTACATTAGAAAAAACCTTTATGAGATTAAACACTTATATCTCCTTATGTCTTATCAAATCTATGAATTTATCTATAAATTTTTATGTGTCCCAAAGATATAGACTCAAAGTCAATATGTGTGTGTGTATATATATATATGTCTAACGATCTTTGAAATGCTTAAAATCGATACAAATCTTAAGACTTTTACCTGTATTATGACAATGTATCACAAACTAAATTATTGAGCATAAAGTGATGATCTATTTATATATATCATGTATAATCATAATACATAAAAAACAAAACAATTGTATTAAGAGCTAAATACAATGATCTATAACTTACAATTTCTAAGGACTTCAACAAGCTCATAATGTATATATGTCTCATAAAATTGATTGGGTGTAGTCCTTTAGTTAGTGGATCAGCTAACATGTGCTCAGTCTTTATTTGCTCCACTGTGATGTCACCTTTATGTACTAATTCCTTTATGGCCAAATACTTGACCTCTAATGTTTAGACGGTGTGATATTTTTATTGTTTTTACTAAATAATATAATGGGGAGATTATTACAGTACAAACTAATAGATCTAGTTACCGAATCAACCATTTAGTACAATTCTCATTTAGTACAAAATCCTCGTAATTGAGAGGAGCCTCATCATCACTATCATTCAAATTCGTTGCACCAAATGACATTTCAATACTTTCCTATCTAAGATTATCTTCCAAGTCACTCTCATCTATCAAACTTGGTTCTTTAGAAACTTAATCCACCAAAAGATCGATAATTGGATCTACATAACTATTTGTTCTATTAAGAGTCCTAGTAAAAAATAAAATCAAATTATTAAAAATTACAAGAAATTATATCAAACTTAATTATAATAACAACATACCTTTCCCAAAGCTTTAAATTATATCGAACAAAGACCAAGTTATTTAATCTTTTGTGCTTCAATCTATTCCTTTTCTTATAATGGATATTCAAATGTGCTTGAATTCTTTTCATTTAAATAAATTTTTATTTCATAAACATAGCTATTTAGAAGTTTACCTCTGTAGTTATCAATTGAAGGAGATTTGCATCTTAAATCGTAAGAGGCAATAGTATCTTCCATACACTGATAATAATAAGACTGGGCAATATTGAATACTATACCTGAATCATACCACTATCTAGCCATTGCCATATCCATATTATGAACTTCTCTAGATTGTAAGGTACTGCAGATTGAAGATTGAGCTCTAAGAGTTGTTTGCAGTGCAAAAAAATAAGACACTTGTCTTCTTCTTTTCCTAACATCAAGTACAACATTCTCTTCTTGATGGGTAGGAATACTATCACCTTCAACATTCCCACCATCATCTTGATCACTAACTAAAGAACTTCCACTACCAATTTCATAATTCAATCTTTGCCTTCTATCTTTCTTATGCTGATACTCTTTAAGAAAAGTCTTCGTTTGTCATTTCGCATCATGTCTTACTTTTTCACAAGGCTCCATATCACCTTTGACCCCAGCTAAATGCTTCTTTAACCTAGCGATTCCTCCACCTTTCAAATGCTTGTTACAAAATAAACAAATGGTATGATTCTACATTTTGGGAACCAATACAGCATTAGCTCAAGCTGGATCAAGAATCTTCCTGAAGTGATTGAATTATCAAGAGTATTTGAACTTCCTTCTATTTATCTGTAAAAGTAAATAAAGACATATATCAAAATTAACTTAATAATTTCACATCAAAATGAAGTTGTGTAAAAAAAATGAAGAAATAGATCAATAATAGTTTCTAAATAACTTATGTTTTTTTCTAAACCCAAACATCAACTATATACATTGATTGTTATACTTTCACAACTATAACTCATTTTATGCTATTATATAATTCAAACATAATATCATAACTATAAACCATTTTTTGTAATTGTATAATTCAAAAATAAACTCACAACTATAACATATTTTGTATGATATATAATTCAATCATAAATTCACAATTCAGAACTATAACTCATTTTTTGTTATTACATATTTCAATTATAAGCTCACATCTATAATTCAATCTTTGTAATCACATAATTCAACCATAAACTCTTAACTATAACTTATTATGTGAATTAACCTTAACTCTTAACTATAACTTATTTTGTATGATTATTGATTAGTTGATTAAATAATCCAATTATAGACATAAACTCACAACTATAATTCGATTTGTATAATTACTAATCATATAATTCAACGGCAAATTAACTAATCCATTTTGGTGATTACAAAATTCAATTTTAATATATAACCCAATTTATAATAAAGACTAACCTTTCATTCAAATTTCAATATATCTCAATCTCAAATTTCAGACAAGAACAACCTCAAATTCATCATCCAATTCTAAATTTCAAACAACAAACGAATAACCTCAAACTCAAATTCATAATCCAATTCAAAATTCTAGTTCCCAATCATCACAGAAAGTAAAAAACACAACCAATTCTAATTTCTAAGTGAACATTATGATAATTTTATGAATGACACAAATTCAAACTTCCTTTTCATTATTCCATAACCACAAATTCATAATTCACAATTCACAAGTCATCTATGATAGATGATACATCACATCTACAAGTCCACAAGTCCACAAGCCTATAACTCATGCAATCATACACACACACACGGTTCCACAATCCACACACACACACACAAGCAAAATGTAACCTTCGATTAAGCTTACAAGTGACGAATCACAAGTCACAACATTGCAATTTTAAAACACAACAAAATAAAAAAGGGTGATGACTGGCAAGTGACTAAAAATTGGCGGCAACTGGTGACTGGCAGAGGAGAGGAGTTGGCTTCGCGAGCTGTGAGTTGCGGGTGTGGCACGATAGGGGGAACAGAGGGGGATTGTTGTAATGCCTAGTGGGTCTGAGTCCTTACAGACAACAAGCGAGTATACATTCCTTGCACCAGTGGTACTTTAACATATTTAAAACGTAAATGGTCTTTTTGATATTTACTTTCAAGTAGACAC
>JAOQMM010000004.1:4436334-4449010 GCA_027563515.1 Erythroxylum platyclados
AGGACTAAAATTACTAGTACTTATTGTCTTTCTATTATCTAGTCTAACAATTTGTGATGCTTATGATTAATTAAATTCAAAATTAAATTAATAAAATAAAATAAATAAACACAATTGATTAACTAGAATAAAGATTAAACTAAGAAATAATGAAAGAAGATAGTGTACTTGGACTTTGAATCCCCCTAGGATTTCTCATGCAATTATTATTTCACTACTTAATTTAATTTATAGTTTAATGGATCATAGAAATTCCTTAATTATGCTAATATATTTCTTAAGACTATTAGCATCTAATCATTGGTTTATTAATTGAAATTTCTTTTTAGTTAAAACTCGTAAGATTGTTTTAATCAATATGTGAATTCTTTTATTAGGTTTAATCTTAATATAGAAGATTTATATCAACCTGTCTCTAGGTTTGCATACAACTCCTTTCAATTATTTCAGATCCATTGATTCATTAAATTTCCCAATCTCAATGGTATGAATCATACTTGAATCAACTTGCTAGCAATATTAATTCAAGAATAATTAAGAGTACATAATTGAATCTCAATGAAACTAAAGAATGAACTAAATTAAAACAAAATCACTATAAGATCTATCCCATAGTTCATCTAATCTAAGTATTAACAAAGGTTTAGTTCCTAATTATATAAGACATAAAATCAAAACTAAAGGAAAACTAAAAAATCAAAAGAAACATAATAAAATCCATTTTAATTTTTATAAAATCTACTTTAGATTTATGGTAATCCACTCCAAGTATGTTTCCTTACTTGTTCTTTATCTTCTTTTTCATCCTAGGCCGTCAATATATGTTTTCTGAAGCCTCCCTTAAGCCTCTCTCCAACCTCTCTCTTTTTTCTCTTAGTTTTGCCCTTTTGTAGCTCAAAAATTAGAATTTTTATAGTGGACTCAATCCCCACACTGTTTTGTATGTGGACGTGTCCCTCAATCATGTAGAAACCCGATTCTAGAAAACTACACAGTCTAGGACCCAGTCAAGTCCACTTCCACACGCCCGCATCCCTCAAGGACAACTTTGATTCTTCAATTTTCTATGTCGATTCTGTCTAATTTCTACTCCTTTAACCCTTGAAGGTAATTAAGACCTAAAAACATAATAAGAACAAATTATGTACTAAAAAAATAAAAAACTCTCAAATAAATAATCAAAGTGCACTAGACACATGATTAGAAATATGGTCTATTAAGCATTTATCAAGAATAATTAAGAGTGCATAATTGATACTATGTTTACACCCCAAGTTATTGTTCAAAGAAGGGCTCAATATGTTGCCAATGATGAGGAGCCTCTCTTGTCTATGCAAAAAGGAGTTAAAAATGTTCGTAGTTGGTCAGAGAACACTTTGTCAGGCGAAAAGAAGCGAAGAAAAGGGGTGTGACAAAAAATCCCAATTTGAAAGGGTAACAAACTGAAAGAGTAATTTAGGGGTATTTTTCTTTTAATTTTCTTTAATTTGCTTAATTCAACTTAGTTTAATTAAGTCTGAAGTGTACAATTTTATACAGTTGTAATCATAAGTGTTAATTTCTATCTTATGTGGCTTGCCACATCAATAACATTAACAGAGATAATAACATCAGGCTATATTCCGAAAAAAAAAAAGAAAGTTTGAGCATTTAATTATCATTTTTTAAAGTTCGAGCTATAATTACAAAATTGAGTAAAATTTGAGATTTTTTGTAATTAACCCTTTAATTTATTCTTTAAACGTTACTAATCACTTTATATTAATATTATCATTAATGTCCTTAATAAAAACCCTACATTAACAAAAAAAATAAAGTGGGTGTTCAGCTTAGATATATACACGAAAATTCTTTTAAATACAATAAAAAAGTCCTACCATGAAATAATTAATGAAACTCAAAGTATTAATTTAAAAGTGTAAGAACTAAAATATAGGTAACATTAATTTATATTACTTATAATATAATTATTAAAAAAAGAGAGAGAGAGAGAACCGGGTCGTGCATAACCGTGGACAAACTTCTGATGCAGGAAAAAAGAAAAGAAGAAATGGGCAGCTTCCCAAGAAAACTGAAGCAACCTTTTCAATGCACTACGACTTATTGGATGTTTTCTCCTGTTCTCTCATCATCATCAATTCATAACTTATATCCGTATTGTCCCAACACCCAACCAAAGCATTAAAAGTAACATTGTTTCACAAACTATACATATACACACCAAAAATATTTCACGAATACAGCCGCCCACTCTTAACCTATAATGTGTAGTCCTGAGCAGAAGAAAATTCCCACATTGCCATTCTATGCTCACATGTTATTAGTTTGGCTTTTATTCAAGGAAGCACAAACCATAGAAGTTTGTGCATTGTATACTTGTTCCTGCCATTAATTGGAAAGTGTCGTTTAAATTTAAAAGGGTGATCGTTTTGATGGTAATTGGTCGGAGAAACGCTCATTTCTTTTTGTGATCCTTACTCCGAGGCATTGCAATCATGAAACTCTCGCCGTCCAGAATGGGGTTGCTACAACTGAGATTCTGACTCTGCCTCACTTCACCTCTCTTTTAAGCCAAGCTACTTTACAACAAATAAAACCCGCATTCCTCTCAGTTTGATCCAAAAGCATACTCATCATATCAGTATCCCAAACCCACGATTCTAAGTCTCTCTATCTGCTCCTTTTTGGGGTTACACTTAGCAGCGAAGCCAAAGTGGGCCTGTCTAAAACCTGTGGTGCTTGCCAGGCATTACAAAACAATTTTTACAGAAATACCAGAAGCAGTATCATTACTGGCATATAAGTCATCCGATTTGATGATCTAACCTCACCTGACCATCCAAAACTCGCCTCTTTTGTGGACCTAACATTCATTGGGCAGTGAACAACGAATAGGAATATGCCATGTCAGATTTACATAAATCGCATATTACGTTTGGCAGGTGAATTTTACTTATGAATTAAGCTGTTATCAACTAACAAAGCTAGCCCTCACTCCCAAAGCAGAAAGCTTTAACTTATTCTTTTAAACAAATAAGAAAAATGACCAGAATCAATCATCAAAGTTGTGCTCCTACGTCATCACGCCTCCCATTCTCGCACGAGCAAGCTTCACTTTCTCTATTTAAACACAACACCTTTGTTTTCTTCCGATATCCCCCATCCCCATTTCATTGCACTGCATTAATGGCTACCATAGCCCTATCAAAGTCCTTCTCTGTTTTCTTCATTTTCGCGCTGTGCACTTCTTTGCATAGCACGATAGCTGTTGAACCATTTGCCTGCGACCCCAAGAACGGAGCTACCAATAACTTCCCCTTTTGCCAAGTGAAGTTGGCGATACAAGACAGGGTTAGAGATCTCATTGGGAGGTTAACACTACAGGAGAAGGTCCAGTTGTTGGTGAACAATGCTGCGGCTGTCCCACGACTTGGGATCAAAGGGTACGAGTGGTGGTCTGAGGCCCTTCATGGTGTTTCCAACGTCGGACCCGGGACTAGATTCGGTGGGGCTTTTCCTGGTGCCACTAGCTTCCCTCAAGTAATCACTACCGCCGCCTCTTTCAATGCAACATTGTGGGAGGCCATTGGACGGGTAAACACTCTTTAGTTTTTCTTAATCATTGTCCATTGGATTATTATTAGATTCTATATCACAGTCCTAACCTATCAGGAGTGTCCTTGGTGTTGCTTTTTCTTTTGGAATAAAGGCTTTTAAAACTGTTTTGGATCAATTTGTTCACGGTGAAGACAGCCCTTTTGCCATGAAAACTGTCAGCTGTTTCTTGCAAGTTGCTTGGCGGATCATAGAATAATAAATTCAAGCCACAAATCTTTCATGAACAAATCGAAGTTGATCACCAATGAATCCCACATTTAGTGTTTGTGGGCCATAGGCTGAACATCTTTTACAGGACAGCTGACAATTGCCATGCGACTATTATACCATATATATGTTGAACTTAACATTAGCTTATCTTATCTTATTATATATCTTATGCCATCGCCATCAATTTTTTACTGATATTATTATTCCAACACCAAAATTATCCAATGTCCATCGAGAAGCATTACCTTTTTCTTCTTCTAATCACTTTATTCAGCACAGGTCGGACAACTTGGGGTAACAAAACAAGAATTAAAAGAAGAAAAAAGAAAGTAGAGATTAAGCATTCCACTTTGTCCTGCATCTAATCAATGAGTCTTCCAACTTGCACATACAATAATCAGTCATCAGAGACATGTCATTTCGAGAAATAGTAACCAAGTTGCGCAATTTAGATCAGACATTGTTGGGATACTAATGTACGCCCGTGGGTCGCAGGTCGTGTCAGACGAAGCCAGAGCAATGTACAACGGAGGGATGGGCGGGCTCACGTATTGGAGCCCAAATGTGAACATATTAAGAGATCCCAGGTGGGGCCGGTCACAGGAGACCCCAGGCGAGGATCCGGTTGTTTCAGCTACATATGCTGCCAGCTACGTCAGAGGTCTACAGGGAAATGACGGTGACCGGTTAAAAGTAGCTGCTTGCTGTAAGCACTATACCGCCTACGACCTCGATAACTGGAACGGCGTCGATCGATTCCACTTCAACGCACAGGTATATTTTAGACTTTTAGTCTTTTGCTTTTCTGGAAACAAAAAAGTTGGTATTCTGCTCTACTAATCTGCATTGTGGGACCTTAAACGTCAAATGATTATGTGTCCCTGATCGTTGATCTGGTTGACCTAACGTTGAAGATAAGAGTAATTAATTATTAGGAATGGTGAAGATCAAGTGGTCTGGTCGTTACTTCTGTGCTTTGAATAGTGTGGCATCGTAGTTTGGGCCAGCTCTAACCTCAACTACTCCCTGAGTTCTGCTTTTTAGTTTTTTCCAGCAAAAAAATGGAACTAGCAAAACCCTTGAGCAGTTTCAATTAGGTTTGTCAGTAAAATAGAGGTGCTGATGAGCTATTATCACTATATAAAACCACTGAGGATGTCTAATATTAACACTTCCAACTATGTTTAATCTCTAAAACGATTTTGTTTTGAGCATTGGACAGAGTTGTACAATTTTAAAATGTCTAAATTGATATAATTTTAGACACTAGACTGATAGAGTAATATTGGACAAAATATTCGAACTCATTTACACCGATGACTTCTTAGGCCTAATATTTGGTGGTCATTTAAAGGAAAAAATATTTATTCATCCTCAATAATCATCATCAATATGAATCAAAAGATCTAATAATACGCAGTTTGTTGTTTTACCTTTAACTAATGGAGAAATTATTTTTAAATAAAAAATTTAATTAAAAATATAAAATGTTTAATAAACTTATAAACTATATTTTGATAAAGTCCTAAAATTTTAAATTGTAACAAGGTGCTTATATATATATTATGGAAGTATATCTAATTTTAATTTAGAAATTTAAGACCATGAGATGAAAAATAATAATTAGAAGATATATAAAAATCATTTACAGAAAAGTGAATTGAACTACATTTTAATTACCTTGAGATTTTCGTGAATTTATTATCAATACTTGTGTAGTGAAACTCTTTTCTCAATCGTCATTGAACAAAAAAACGGCTGAACATCAACTTGTACGCAACATGCTCATGACTTACTTTTTGTTGGTTCTTCTTGACTAAAGAAAGTTCTGTCTTATCTTTTCCTAATCCTTCCAAGTCGATGAAAAGGCGCTTGCTCAGCTCTTGCTTTTCGTCTTTGCTCTACAGTCCATTCATGTATATATTATTATCAACTTGCGAGTGGATTGGATTGGACTGAACTCTACTTTCCATCTTTCCAAATCCACGTGTACACGCCTGTGAGTGCTGTCTGACGTTGGATTGACTTGTGTGAACAGGTGAGCAAGCAGGACGTTGTGGACACATTTGATGTGCCTTTCAGGGCATGTGTGAAGGAGGGGAAGGTGGCAAGCGTTATGTGCTCCTACAATCAAGTTAACGGCGTACCCACCTGTGCCGATCCCAATCTGCTGCGGAAAACCGTTCGTGGTCAATGGAATCTCAACGGGTAATATATAATGTTGTAATCATTCCACAGATGCTATCGTCTTCGATGTCTTTGGTTGATGATGTTCTTTTCACATGCTCGCAGGTACATTGTTTCGGACTGTGACTCAGTCGGAGTTTACTTTGATCAGCAACACTACACATCTACTCCTGAAGAAGCAGCCGCCGATGCTATTAGAGCAGGATTGGACTTGGACTGTGGTCCCTTTCTGGGGTTGCACACCGAGGACGCGGTCAAGAAGGGCTTGCTTAAAGAAATTGATGTAAATGGGGCGTTGATCAATACACTCACGGTCCAAATGAGACTAGGAATGTTTGATGGTGAACCATCAGCACATCCCTACGGCAATCTAGGACCAAACGATGTGTGCACACCGGCACACCAAGAGCTCGCCCTCGAAGCCGCTAGACAAGGCATTGTTCTACTTAAGAATCACGGCCCTTCGCTGCCCTTATCTGCTCGCCGACATCGTACAATTGCAGTTATTGGGCCTAATTCCAATGTCACCGTGACCATGATTGGCAATTACGCTGGTAAGTTGTGAGCAATAGACTTCGTAACAGACTTTTACCTTCTTGGGTACTTATCGGTTTTTGGTGTCACTAGGCGTTGCATGTGGATATACATCTCCGGTCCAAGGGATAGCGAGTTACGCTGGGACAATTCACCAAATGGGTTGTGTGGATGTGTCTTGCTCAGATGACCTGCTCTTTGGTGGAGCCATTGACGCCGCTCGTCGAGCTGATGCAACAGTTCTAGTGATGGGGCTTGATCAATCTGTAGAGGCAGAAACTAGGGACAGGGCCGGCCTTCTTCTTCCTGGACGACAGCAAGATCTTGTCTCTAAGGTTGCATCAGCTTCTAAAGGCCCAACAATATTGGTCTTGATGTCTGGTGGGCCTATTGATGTCACTTTCGCTCACAATGACCCGAGGATTTCTGCCATCTTATGGGCTGGATACCCGGGCCAGGCTGGTGGAGCAGCCATCGCCGATGTTCTTTTTGGAACAGCCAACCCAGGTTAGATTTAGCTTATGTTGTTCACATTGTTTATCCAACTTAGTTAAGGCATGCAATGCTTCTTATTTGTTCTCAGGAGGCAAGCTACCTATGACATGGTATCCACAAGAGTACCTAACAAAACTGCCAATGACAAACATGGCTATGCGGCCCAGCGAATCAAAGGGCTATCCAGGAAGAACCTATAGGTTTTATAAAGGTCCGGTATTGTACCCTTTCGGGCACGGACTAAGCTACACAAACTTTGTTCATACTATAGCAGATGCACCCACCATGGTCTCAGTGCCTATTGACGGGCATCGCCGTGGGTCGGGAAACATAACCATCTCAGGCAAAGCAATCAAAGTTACACATGCCAAATGTAATAGGCTCTCGTTAGGACTTCAAGTAGATGTTAAAAACATAGGCTCAAAGGACGGAACCCACACATTATTGGTCTACTCTAGACCGCCTGCCCAACATTGGGCTCCACACAAACAACTAGTGGCCTTTGAAAAGGTACATGTGGCTGCAGGAGCACAACAAAGAGTGGGGATTAACATACATGTGTGCAAGTTCTTGAGCGTAGTGGATAGGTCTGGGATTCGAAGAATTCCATTGGGAGAACATAGCATTCACATTGGTGATACCAAACACTCGGTGTCACTTCAAGCAGGAGCACTGGGGATCATCAAGACTTAACTAGCTTTTCTGGCACTGATGGTCACCCGGCAGTTCCTAGTGATGGCCGATTCTTCTTTAAAATAACCATTAGAAACTATTCTTTTTGAGAATGGTTTAAAGAAGAAGACAGGAATTTCTCTGTTCAATTGTCACTAGACAAAATTTACTAGTCATTTGGTGCAAAGCATAACTAAAGGATTTTCCTCTGTATTGAAAGAAATGAATTACATGAATAATCTTTTGCATTTTGGATTGTAAGTTGTTAATATCTCATTGTAATGGATGCTGAGAATATAAATATACTTGAATTACATTGAAGAAAGTTCTATATCAAAGTTGAATTCATTGATTTTGGAGAAAATATGATCCCTTGGACGAAGGCTTGTCATGGTGTAACGAAAATTTCTGAAGCACTTTTCCAAAATGCTTGAACACAGGTTACGAATTAATGACGAAAATGTCTTCTGCTAACCCTGCATAGAGAGACTTAATATGAAATTTCGCATTGTTCTTATTCTGTACATCAAGGAACATGTTATTGTCTTAAAGCTTTAGCAAATCCACGTTCAAATCGTCGAGTTGATCTCGTTTGTGTCGATGAACCAGTTGACAAATTGCACAACCTGGAATCCATATTCACGCACGTCCAGCCCCTGTAAGAAGGATTCTGAATATTCTTCATTTTTTCCCGGTTTTTGTTCCATATCCACCTATGTACCTCACCTGTCTCAGGACTGAACGGTATATATGTGGGCAGGAAATAGCTTAGGAACACTTGAAAAACAGATCACCATGCGATGTCTTCCCATATCTACGCTAATTGATTAACTTGAAGTGCAGGCATTGTTAATCTTATCTGAATCAGATTACGGATCCATATGCAGCAATCCTCCTGAAGATATTGTCACATGATGGAATTAATTAGGTCAACGTAATGATTATATGTTAAATGTTAATTACTGCATTCCTCCTTATCCTTATCTAATCCTGCCTGTCTAATGTTATCTTCAACAGGCGTCTGATTATCTGCAGAGTCCAGAGCTTTCAATTTTTTTTTCCTAACTTTAATACCAAAGGGGCACATTGTTACAGCTCAAATTTTCCCGTTTATCTAGTTCATGGACATTTCTACACTAATCCTGAAAATCATGACAACTGATCAATTAGGCCATGAATAATCAAAATGAGAGCTAATTGTGATATTTGATGCCCTTTTTCCTTCAACTGCCACTCTGCCAATGACGTTCCAGGCATTTATATCAAACCCAACAAATGGTGTTGAGTCATGAGTGATTATCCATATTGGATAACTGGTACTACTGTACGTACAACGAGCTTGCTCCCCTAGGGCACTGTTACCTAACAACAGAAGAAAGAGTAATTGAGCTCCTAAATGGCTGTCAAGCAAAGCTGTCACAGTCTCCAGAATATAACAATCGCATGCCTGTCACTTGGAATCTTGCAGGTTTTCGGACCCTAGCACACAGTTTTGAGTACTTCCATGTAACAATTAACATACTAAATTTTACCATGCAGTTCTCTGAACTTTGGATAACAAGGTCATGCAGGAAAATCGCGAATACCATATATGGTATTGGTAGTAGAAGAATATAAGCTGTACGTTTGTTGGTCATGTCATCTCACATGAGCTGTTCATCAAAACGAGTGACTATTGAGCTCTCTATTTGAGTGCAAGCGAATAAGTTGACATTAGCTCGCAAGTGGATTAGAGTGGCAGAGTTAGGGAGTACCATCATAGAGGCTAATCCTCCAAGTACCATATATTCATGTTTCCATGTGCACAGTCCTCAGGCCTTACGAAGATGCCCAAAACCCCCTCGAAAGGTAAACGACTGAGCTTGGCATGTGCGAGGCCAAGACAAAAAAGTTATAGGAGCAGCATGGCACTGATCTTGACATGTATATTATAAACCAAGTTTTATGATTGCTGGCTTCTCTGGCCTTGAAAGGAACCCGACCAGAGAGTATCCAATATCCAAAACCTACATCATTGTGATGATAGGATCAAGTACCTAGTGGTACAGTACAATCCAGAAACCTATAGAACTCTTGTGCGATGGAGCATTCATCCATGCCCATTATTGCCATTACCACGCCGGTTTTACGTTTTGGCTCTGCGCTCTTTTTTTGTCACCATTAGCGCTCTAAAACAAATGAAAAGAAACGAAAAGAAACGAAGTGGACAGTATGCTTATTTTACTCATAACCATTTCAAAACTCTACGAATTTCGATGTCCCGGAATATAGCAAAGTTGTTGTATTATATCACTGCATGTTATGTTACATCTTTGGCTTGATTTTGAAGCTTTCTACTTTATGGGGTTGGAACTTTTGATAGGGTTAAAGAATTTTTGGGTGAACAAAGGGGATGTACAGGGTTGAGTAAACCATGTGGAAAGAATTTTCTTTTGCTTCTGTTGCTGTTTAGTCTGGTAATGAATCGTACGTATAAGGAGAAAGCTTTAACAAAGGCTGACCCTGTAGGGATGGCGTGTCATGACTCGAAAAGATTCCAAAACTTTCAGATATGCCTCAGAAGCCCATCCCAATCCAACACCACCTCTTTTTCACATGTTTTCTAATATTCCAATCTGCTAGCCCATGTCATTTGAACTGTTATAGATGAAAAAGAGCCTTCCTTATGGAATATGATTCTCTGGTAATAATTCACCTCAAGATCCTTTTTCAGATTAATTCGTAATAACAACTTAAGAAGGAAAAAGAACACAAAGAGCTGTTATCACTAAAATATGTCAATGTTGTTGGTTGCAACTTGCAAACCAACGTCCATGACGAGAGCAGGTCATGGATCTGAAGCACATGGACCTCTCCGCCATTGGTCGAAAATGCATTAGTCAAAAGATAATTCTGGCATGCCAAGTCACAACCCCTTATTAAGTTGACATTTTCGCAAGATTTTGATGGCTTAACGGTCAACCACTTCTAACACTTTAATCCCATTAGGTCAAACTTTGACAATTTGAAAAGATGGTAAAGATGTGCTTTGCATTCGTTGTATGGAGCTGATTATTCACGGTTAATATTCTCTGTAACTATTACATCCTAAAACTTTGATATATAGGGACAAGATGCTTGTGTCTTGGGAGGTGAAAAGCGATAATCATGTTTAGTTAGTTGCTAACATTAGCTTCGGATAGTTGAACGTTGGTTCATATTCCAGAAACGAATGAAGCAATTGATCGGTACTCTATTATCTGGCTATGTTAAGTGACACTATATTGAATTTTATCCTCTGATGGAGCAGACCAAGCAGTTAAGAACGATAGATACTTCAACTGTTAGATACATGTATGACAAGTACTTGGAATTTAATACATTAAAAAGGAATCATACGTTTACCTGCTTCTGCTTATATTAACTGATACTGCTTTTTCTTGCCTTTAAATTTCAGTGCAACACGCCAACTTTGATTCTTCAAACTATGCCTTACCCTTGAAGATGCATTAGGAGGATAATTGCTATTACGCACAAGAATTATACACAAGTCTTTTAGATGCTTTAAAGAAAAGCATTATTAGAAGGTGATGGCAACAAGACCAACCCAATTTGGTCGGCTAGTTTAAGCATATACGAGCTGAGCAGTAACACATCTCGGAGCATCTTCACATGGATTGGCTATCCATCTCCACGTGAAATTCAATCCGCGAGACACGTGCAGCCCTCAGAGCTTTTTCTCTGGTGCAGAGAAATAGCAGGTCTTTAGCAAACCATATGATTGGTTAAATTCCTGCAATAAAAAAGGTCTTGGTGTTCTGTTGTGCCGTCAAGAACAGGACTTGGTGTCATGTTTATGGCTAATGTGCAGAATAACAAGAGAATTAGATGCTCACGTCTTGGTTTTTGCCCCCTCGGATGCCAACACGCCTAGAGAATGGGAATGGCTGGCTCTCTGTTAACTAACCATTATTTTCAATTAGTTAGTTGATTCATCCTTAAGCGCTGATTATATTGTTAATGGTGGTAGGAGTTTGTTGTGATTAAGATACTAGAGAGATATCCCATGATGACGATTCCGTAGCTTAAATAAGGATCTTGGTGTCATTATATAGGCCATCTGGCTATTTGGGTGACTCCTATATTTATATCCCCCTCCCTCAATTCCTCATCTCGTATTGTCTTTAATTTAACTATTTGATTAGGCTTCCCTTAAGTTAGTTGAAGCATAACTTTTAAAATTTTGATTTCTCCTGTTATTTAGAAAATTTAAAAATTCTCTAATCTTTAAAATTTTGAAAAAAATTTAATGTTTTCAATTTTTTAAAAAATTATTTCTCATGAAATTAAGTTAAAACATAATTACAAACACACGGTATGAGCATAGGTTAATCAAACATTAATAACATGTTAATCCAACTTAACTTTTAAACTCAATCCATACTAATTAAACTTAAATTAAATTAAAATTTTGAAATAATTATAATTAATTATTAATTTAAGTCGAATTTAATTAATTTAAACTGATTTTAAAAGTTAAACTTTGGTTACGTATGTTTCATTGTTAGATTTTTTAGCTGAAATATAAGTGATAAGGTTTCTAAAAAATTGGAAACGACAATAAATATTTTTAAGAATTTTAATTTTTAATTTTTAAATTTCCTTAAACTATAAAGAAGATCTTTAATTATTATGTTTATTATATCATAGTTTAAGGATAGTGTAAAATACATTATAAATTGTATTAAATTGGTGATAAAGGTGAATTTTAGCCTTTATTATTTTCAAGATTCTCTTATATAATCTTTAAAGCTATATTATAAACATGCAAAATTTTTAAATGGGAATTATGTTAACACCATAAATATATTTTTAAATCTTCAATCACTGTTATCTAAAAAACCATATTTGGTATAAAAATCATTGAAAAGAGTCTTATAATATTAAAATAGCTAATATATTTTTAGATCTTCATCAATCA
>JAOQMM010000004.1:4470489-4503804 GCA_027563515.1 Erythroxylum platyclados
TTAGACTGTCATCTCTACTTTCCAAGTTACAAGATTATGCAGCAAAAGTTGAGTTTGTATGGATTCAGTTCATTATCATGAAAAACAGATAGCTATTGTGGTGACTCGTGACTCTCCTCGACAATCAGATTATAAAAGTTACCCAAAACAAAGTTATGACTGCATCTGCAAGTGTTGGGAGTGATACGCAGATATGTACAAGAGTCACGACTAAAACTAGGTTTTCTAATTATCAACCACCTGAAAGAGACATAAACGGAAAATAAGAAGAGTTAGGTCATGATTAAAAGCTGGCTACAGATATTCTTCGCTCATTCTTCTAATTGCAGTGCAACTACAACCCCTTGATAATTGCATTTATTATGGCTACAATCACCTAATATTAGTCATCTTCATTACGTGTTAGGCTTCCTGCAATCCTGCTACTAGTCAACAGCCACAAACCGATACATCCCTCCAGTTGTTTAGCGTACAAAAAATTTGACAGGTAAGTGTTAACTAGTTAGTGTACTAATGATTATGAATTTATTAATATACGCAAGGAACAAGAGAAAAATGCTTTTTAATTGGCTAAGATTGAAATATATATATATATATATATATATATACGAGGGCCAGAAGAAAAACATGGCTTACAATTAAGTCTGTATCGAAGCTGTGTGACTGGAGGACTGGTGGCTATCATTAACTCTATACTATTCATTAACTGCCCTGTCTGAAATAGGTTGAGACATGGCATGTGTTTCCCATACGAAAAGCTTAACTAGGTACATAATATATGTTGGTGCTCTTTGTTTCGCAGTTGGCCTCCAAATTGTAACTTTCCCAATAGTTCCTCTCCAGTTTTGGAACATGAAAAGCAAAAACAAACATAAGACCTCAATAGTTCCTTATAAAAGTTCATAGCTTCGTCGTAATTAATACATTTAATAGTGGTGGATGTGTGTGAAGGGGGTGGAATTGAGGTACGTGACGTGAAGGGGAGGGGACATGTAATGAAAGTAATTAATCACAGTCCGTTGATAAGGATCGATCAGATTACACCCTAGTGGACCCTGTAGCCCATGCACCATTCCTTTCTATCTATTGATGATCTCTACCTATAAAACACAAGAAATTAACAACCTGGAGTTCGGACTTTGGAGTAGTCTGAGCTGTACAAGTACAAGAGCTGAAGCTCCTGCGGCTTTCGTGAGGGGACGAAACCAGCCTCTTCCAAGCCTTCTACTAGTTTCTGACTTGTGAATTGGGGTCCCTATGGTCCCCAAACATTGGGAACAAGAATAACAGCTCAATCTGTTCTCTTCTTTCCTACATTATTTCATCATAAGACTAGTTATTTTCATTCATAGGCATCGAGTCATTCCCCACTTTGAATTTGGTTGGACTCCATTTTGTCTATATTTGAGGTTTTCTTGATAATGAATCATTCTCTCTTTAAATTAGCTTTATCTTGTATAAGAGATTTGAATAACAACTTGGGAATATTTAATAATACAGTTTATATTGTGCCCCACAATAATTCATACTAAAGTATTTAAATTGACGTTGTTTCGAGATAAAAATACGATTAAAATAGGTTAAATTGTACAGAAAATCTGAACTCTTTTAATACCGGCAATATTTAGAAGAGCATGTTCTGATTGTACATTAATATGTGATCATAATGTTGTTCTAAATATGGTTCAAAATCCTCCAATTAATCCTTGTACCACGTACTTGTACATTAGTTCCAAGATAATCATAACTCTAGGTGAAGTAATGACAAACAAAACAAAACTTCATTAGAGAACATACGAACTGACGTAAAGATCTATGAAAGGTTGTGTCGAATTATTAGTAATTATTATCACAACTGGAGCCACCCAAAATCACTGATCATATAAAATGGTAATGTAATAATAATAGAGGTTGGAGAAAACAAAAACGTTTAAAGACAAAAAGTAATGAAAGAACTCTAGCTGACCTGGAGAGGTGGGACCGGTGGGGTTGCCACGTAGGAAACGGAAAGGGATGGGGCCAAGAAAGAAAGGGGAGTAGGAGTGCGAGGAGGGAAGCTTTAAGACAAACCCATCTGACTTGCTATCCATTGTCATGTGCATTCATTAATCAAAATAATAGAGTGTGAAATAAAAGGAAAAGGCATGATTCCTGTGCCTTGTGTGAGAGAGAAGAAGGGCCTGTCACTTTCTCACTCCCGATGCATTTTTCCCAATTCATCCTCCTTCTTTGTCTTCAATGACTCCCACATCCCAATGACATGATCCACTTTCACAAACATATCTCTATTTAGATGCTTTGAAAAATGAGAAGGGACAAAAGGGTAAAATCGTACATGATCAGAAATAAATAATTGGAAGAGAAAAGCCATCTTTACTTGCCTTTTGGGGCAATTTGCCGCCGGCGTCCTATCTTTTTTTCCCCGAGTAGTTGAAATGTTAAACCCGAGGACCCGTGACTCGTCACCGTCTATTTCCGGTAATAACCATGGACTCTACTGGTTATACCCGGTCAACACTAAATAACTTCTTCACAATTAGTTGGAGGTTTTAGGGTCATATCACATAGTGTTATAGCCTTATAGGCCACATATTACGTAGACAGAGAGAGAAAGAGGCTGAGGTGTGGTGCCAGCTGTGAAATTAAAGGATCAAATTCAAAGCTTTGTCTGAGGTCAAAGTTGGCATCTAAATATTTATTTCTTAAAAATAATTATTTTTTTTTCACAACCTTCGTCTATTTACACTTTGAAATCTGTTTAAACCAGCCCAGTTCATCTCCCTCTCTCCCCACTCTGTTATCATTTTCGATTTCCCTCTCTCTCTCTCTCTATCTATCTGTGTGTGTGTATATATATATATATGTCTGATTCTCTGGCTATACATGTCCTTCTCTGTTAATGCACAGCCCAAAAAATGTACTATCTTTAGAGAGATTGAGTTGGAGAGAGAGAGAGTGAGAGAGAGGGGCTGCTCTGTTTTAGTGGTTGATTCTTACACGACAAAGAAACACTACACCAACGACGAATAGAATCATGGCTGCTTCTCTATGTCTGAACAACGGGACAGAGAAAAAACACTGGTGGCTTAGTAATCGAAAGGTAATGGTTTTTTGGATTGTTTTTAAGTACAATGTTTGATCTTTTATCTGAAATGTTTCGTGGGTTTTAACAGTCCACCTCCTTCTCTACTGGGCATCGGGTGTTTTTAGAGTTGATCAAGAATAACCCGTTTTACAATGACATATATGTACAGATTGTAGATAAGTACGTGAAAGATGCGAGAAACCTTATTGCGACGCAGGAACAGAGCGAGATTGCCTCTGCTTTGACTCTTCTCGACGCGGCATTGGCGCTTTCTCCACGCTTTGAAGTAGCTCTTGAACTGAAAGCGAGATCGCTGCTATATCTCAGGCGATTCAGGGACGTAGCTGATATGCTTCAAGACTATATTCCTAGTCTCAAAATGGCGGGTGACGAGTCGGGTTCGGTTTCTTCTGATAACTCGTCTCAACAGTTTTCTAGAGAGCGTGTGCAGCTCTTGCCTTCCGACGACTCGTCGTCTGATTCGGCGAGGCCCGATCCGAGTTTCAAGTGTTTCTCTGTTTCGGATTTGAAGAAGAAAGTCATGTCAGGCCTCTGTAAAAATTGCGAGAAAGAAGGGCAGTGGAGGTAATTCTGGTTTACATGGTTATAGTTTGGTGCAACATTTGTGAATGTTCCATCTTTTGGATCAACTTTTGATGGCTTTTATGTATTGTCTGGATAGATCAGTAGTTATGTTTTTAATGGTTTTGAGTAAATGTCATTTCGGTATGCTTCTTTTTCTTTGTTTTTCTTCATTGCATTACCAAATCATAAAGGTATTCGGCTGATGAACTAATATTGTTCTTACGTTGAAAGTGGTGAATTCCAAAGGAGGTTGGTGTCTTACTTTTCCGCAGTAACGCCAACTTTGTCCAAATCAATGGATAGTCAATTTTGGGCAACAGTAGTTTTATAGATGAATTAAGTGAAGTCAGTAGTTTTTGGTAGGTGTAGGAGTATAATCTTACTAAACCATATTCTAATTAACTAACAGATACTGATTATTCAAGTCAACACGCATGATTGCTTATTCTAAGAAGTGAAAAATCAAATCTTGTCTTGTTTTTCTATATTTCTGTATACATGGTAGTATTAACTCAGTTGTCGTGTAATTGCCACAGGTACTTGGTTTTGGGTCAGGCTTGTTGTCATCTAGGTCTAATGGAGGATGCTATGGTCCTTCTCCAAACTGGTAAACGACTTTCCACGGCTGCGTTTCGCCGTGAAAGCATTTCCTGGTCGGAAGATAACTTCTCTGACTTCCCAATATCCGGTGACATATGTACGTCCACGGCTCCACCATCCCCACCTCGAGGACTGACAGAATCTGAAAATATTACGCATCTCCTGTCACATATTAAGCTCCTACTTCGCAGGCGCGCAGCTGCAATTGCTGCCCTTGATGCAGGTTTATATTCTGAAGCCATCCGTCATTTCACCAAGATTGTTGAAGGTCGTAGAGGAGCTCCTCAAGGTTTCCTCGCAGAATGCTATATGCACCGAGCATTTGCATATAAATCCTCTGGTAGAATTGCAGAGTCCATTGGTGATTGCAACAAGACTTTAGCTCTAAATCCGGCTTGCATTCAGGCTCTTGAAACAAGAGCCTCGCTTTTGGAAACCATCCGCTGCTTGACTGATTGTCTTCATGATTTGGAACATTTGAAGCTATTGTACAATTCGATCTTGCGAGACAGGAAGCTTCCAGGTCCTGCCTGGAAGAGGCATTATGTGAGGTACAGAGAGATTCCTGGAAAACTCTGTTCATTGACTACCAAGATTCAAGAATTGAAGCAGAGGGTTGCTTCTGGTGAAACTGGAAATGTTGATTACTACGCCTTGATTGGGTTGAAACGTGGATGTTCAAGGTCTGAACTGGAAAGAGCTCACTTGTTGCTATCTTTGAGGCACAAGCCTGATAAGGCTACGAATTTTATTGAGAGGTGTGAATTTGCAGATGATAGGGATCTTGATTCAGTTAAAGACCGTGCAAAAATGTCGGCTTTGTTGCTGTATAGATTGCTTCAGAAGGGTTATTCAAGTGTAATGTCCACCATTATGGAAGAAGAAGCCGCAGAGAAGCAGAGAAGAAAAGCTGCAGCTGCTTTACAGGCAGCACAAGCAGCAATTCAACTGCAGCAAACAACCCAGAATTCAAAACCCGAACCAACACCATCTGTGTTGGAGATTTCAGATTCTAATAAGGTCAATTCGAATGCACATAATTTGGCAACATCTTCAGGCAGTACCAGCCCCTCTGTTTTCCAGGGGGTGTTCTGCCGTGACCTTGCTGCAGTTGGAAATCTACTGTCTCAAGCTGGGTTCAATCGATCACTTCCATTGAAATACGAGGCCTTGAGCTGCTAAGTGGAAACAAACTCACGAGATATTGCCGGCAATAGAATCACCGGTCCATTTTGTACAAAACATATAAAGAAGTTTAGCCTGCCGGGAAATTTTGTCACCTTTTCTTTTTATCTCGTTCTCTACTCTACATATGTACAGGATTTCGGTACTGAATTTGCTACTTTATTATTTTTTTCCCCCTTCGTTCTAAATTTGGATTCTTATCCCCTCTGGTTTAGATCTTTGGATTCTGATCGCATTAATAATTATTGGATACGTTGGTTGTCACTGTTAGTACAGATGTTCAGGACTTGAGGCGAGGGAAACTGATAGCTGGGCTCTGGTTTCTCAGCTGCCACATTTAATTTGTTTGATCTGGTTAACTTTATCCACGGACTAATTGCCCAAAATTTAAAAAAGAAAACAAAGAAAAGAGAACTTCATCCACGGACTGACATTTCTGACATTCCACTAGATTTCATTTATTTTCACCATAAGTTTTGTTTCATATCTTCGTTTCCTTCCTGGAAAAGGCTGGTTATAGAGCAAGGTCTCTGGTGTTGGGGGCTTTAAGTGCCGTTGTTATTCAGACGTGGCTGCATAACAATGGCGGAAACTGTACAAGGGCCATGTCAAGTCAAGACAGTTGTCAGACTTTTACCCTCAGGTCTGGCCTAAAAACAAAAGGAAGCGTCCAATCAAACACTCAAAACAAGAAAACAAACAGATTTTAGAAAGGTGGAGTCAATTGGAGTAGTGCAGCTTGCCATCATTGGTTCTGTATGAATCACTGTTCTATTCTTCGAAACAGAGCCTTAATAAAAGACTGGTTGAGAGAAAGTGGAAATTGTGGGTTGCAATTATGGCTTGACTCCATTTACATTACCTTCAAGTAGTTTAGACTTTTAAGGAGGTTGTTGGGTTATCAATCAAAAGGCCCTCCTCTCCATTCTCCAACCTCTCAAAAACTTGCCAAGTTCATTGTTCATGGCAATGCCTACAATCCAATGCAAAAAGGCTGCAGGGCATAATTATTTGCCATCCCTATTCGATAAAAGCATCTCCTTTTTTTTTTTTTCCCTTCACTTTTTCTAACTTTACAAGGAAAAAAGCATAAAATGGAGCGAGTTTAATGCTCTCTTTCTTAGCTTCTCTTACATAATTCCTACTTGGTTGATTAAGAAAAAGGTCAATCATATATGTTTTTTAAATAATCCAAAAATAATCTTATTAAAAATTCTAAAATATGATTTGATTCTCAAATTTTTTGAAATTATTTTAACAATTTCCGATAATATCGAATTAGATTATTCAATAAAAATTTTCTTACGCCACAAATTAATCATATAATAATTTTAAGAAAAATTATTTGAGAAACACTTAACATATGGTCTCTTCCTCTTCACTTAACACGCTGCATAGAATTCCTTGCTAAATTGTATCTGTTTTTACTTTGCTTGCAAGTAATTTGAGGTCTTTTCATCCTTCTTCAATTCCACTCTACTCAACAACTATCTTTTGCTTTCTCCCTTTAGAAAATGGATTCCTGAGATTTTTCCCATGTTCTTATTCAAACATTCAGACTTTTGACAAGCTATAAGTACTGTACAAATTAAAATAAGCTCGATACCTGAAACCTATAAGGAGGACCTGAAGCAAGCATGCCATGTTCATGTAATGAAAGTCCACTTCGAAGCTGGCTAGCTGCGGCACCCACCTACTCAGTACATACGTACTCAATTCTATGAATTGCGTTGAACTTTTGGGCACTTCCATAATATAATATGGACGTGATCTAAGATGGGTTTTTGATATGTCTTTTTCTCCATATCCTATTTTGTGACTTACACATGCATCGCTAATCCATATAAACAAATCCCTCAACAGGTATGTATACTGAGCCAGAAGGTGGTGCCACAGTTTCCATACGCTTAAAAAAGGTTGAATGAATAAGCTCACACATGCACATGCTCGGCCACTTAAAAATCAGATATGGGTGCATCATTAAAAGCTGGGATAGGCCATTGGAAAAATGCATGTACTTCTCATTTCCAAAGAATAATGTAAGATTACTGCAGTGTATCAGTTTGTATACAAGTGGAGTCGTAGTAAGTAGTTCTCTGACAAAGTACACAAAACTTGTTTTCTGCAGGCTATGGCTGTGTAACATTTGTTTATAGATAGTTGCTGACTTGCAGCACAATTTTTATTATCTTGTGGCGAAAGAAAGGGTTTTGCACGAATTCTCACGAGAAGCGACAAGTTTGGTATTTTAATCTGTTTTTTGGTTGGAGGAATTATTATTATTATTATTATATGAAATGGAGAATTGAGGATTGCAAGTTGGAACGTGATGCTTGAATGTTGGAAACATTGGAAAGAGGGGAAGGTCGTGGCCAGATGTGACATGATATGATGATGTCAGTGACAGGCATGTGATGGTATCATGTGCTTTTCTTCTTTCTCTCTAATGGTAATGGACATTATGAGATTAGAACTAGTCTAGATGGCTTAATGATAATTAATGATGCTATAAAAATAAAATCTCTGACAGCTCTTTATCTAATCAAACCCCATTTTCATTTGTCTTAATTCATTATATCAGATTTTGAGTGACCATTAACTTTTGACTAAGCTCCAAGCTTGAATAGAGGAGCGCCTAAGTATTTGGCGATCAACTTTTCAATGGTATCATTATTTTTGTTTTCAGCAAGAAGAATAGGAAATAAAACATGAAACAAGAAAAAAAAATATTTTTCATGAAATTATATATTCTAAATTAATATAAATCTTTTAAAAATACTTTACATATTCAATCTAAAAAGTAAACACGGATCACTAAAACATTGGGGAAAATGCTTATTTTAAATAAAATGAATAAAAAATAAAACAAAATTTTAATTTTTAAATTATAAAATTTTATATACACAAAAAAGAGTAAAGACTTATCGTAAAATTCTAATATGACTTTTATTTTTATTTAAAATATTTAGATTAATAAAATTTAATAACAAAACTAAAAGTCATGTTTTTTATTACCTTCAAGTGATTATAATTTTATTACAAAATATAGTTCAATGGTAAAAAAAAAAGAAAAAACTCTTTTATACTTGAAGAAACTTTAGAAAATTTTCTTAACCTTAAAGTTTTTTAAAAAAAAATCCTTTTCTTAAGCTCGGGTTAAAAATAAGGTTGAAACATATATAGTAAAATATTACACATAGACTCATTAAATGTTGCCTAGATGGCAATCTAACTCAATTTTTAAATTCAAACTAAACTTATTAAACATTATGTAAACTAATGATTATTATAATTATTTTAAATTAATAATATAAATCAAATTTAATTGAATTGGTCAGATTTAAAATTGAATTAGATTACTATATTAATGATATTTAATTATTAGACTTCATTTATTTATACCATGTTCAATCTATCATTATTTTAATTGAAATTTAAAAGAATTAATTTTTCCAAAAATTTTTTAATTAAGAAAATTTTAAACCAAAAAAGGGGTATATTTATCTTTTATCTCTCATTTCAATTTTGAGGTAATTATGTTTCCACGAAAAGATCAATGCGGTTTTATGATATGACAAGTTTGAGAAACGTCAACGGCCCCTAAAAACAAAACTAGAGTTGACGTACTTTGAAACTGTGTAGAGATGGAGTGCGGCTGAAGTTAAGTTTAGAGATACTATTCTTTCTTCCGCCTCTTCTCAACATTTCTTCCTTCAATTCCGGTCACAAGCACAGTTCCCTATTCATACAAAACGTGGTGTTACTTCAGTTGTGCTTCTTGCTTCAGGCTTCCGTCTTTCATGTCAATTTTGATTGAATTAAGACGACACCGCAATCAATAAACTGTGGTTAAGGATAAGAAAGATTTGGGGTTCTCCATCTCAAAGTTCAAGCAATGCCCCTGAAAACGACTCGGGCTTATTGAACTGATATACTAGTAACCAACCACTTTGATGCACCAAAAGCTTAGGCCTATAACCTGAAACTCAATACATCTCCAACTCCAACCAATGCTATTGATACGGGCCCAAATAACAGGAACTCTTTTACTCCTCTCCTTCAGGGAGAGGGGAATGGTTTGTCCAAGCCCACTATGCAGTTTGAGATTTCCTGGTTGATGAATGGCAAAGAGCATGGGCATCATGACTACTCGGGACACTTTGGTATTAAATTTTCAACACAATCGAGATGAAGAGCCAATTTTTAGTCTGCTTCAAGCTGAAGACTGTCGTTCACTTGGCATTAAAATAGAATTTTATTTAACAGAAAAGAAGCCAAAGAGATAAATTCTACGTTTTAGGTCACATTTACAAGACAATTTCAAGAACAAAAACGTCAGCTGGTGCACTTAACGGTTTTCTTTTTCTTAAGCCTATTAATCTGATTTTTGTTTCCGCTAATGCTACACTTTGGACAGAACCAATCGTCCCCTGGAATGTCTTCGAGGGGAGGATCCAAACAATCTATATGCATACCAACCCCACAACCAGTCGAACCACTTTCATCACCGCAAATCAGCATAATCTCCCCTCTATCACGACAACCACAAACTTCACATGCTACATCACCACTCGAGCAATCATCTGAAGGTGTAGAGACTTCAACAATCTCTTCTGCCCTGTTTAACAGGTTAGCATATGCCTTTTCTGCCCAAGCATGCGTGTTATAAAGTACGTGTCGCTCGAGAGAAAATCCAGGTTTACAGACATACTCTACCAAGTAATCAGCCGCAACGCACGGGACCTCATGTTTTAAGAACTCTTGGACCCACAAATCAACACGCGGCATGCCAGGACTTATGACGGCATAATCAACCCCAGATGCTAGAAAGCGTGTGTAAGGAGGAGAAGTTGCGAGTATTGTCCCATCTCCAGCCTTCACAACGCGTTTTAGCGTATCCTGTTTGTTGATTGTATGCCATGTAAGCAGAAATGAAAAGCAACACAAATTATATAGAAAAATTGATCCAAGCAATCTTTTCCAGGATTACAAGGTCTCCTGAGTATTCATGTAAACAATACGTACCAGAGGTGGTGCAATGCACTCTCCATAAACGATTATGCGCAATCCGTAGAAAGCACCATGACCTGTTCTCTTCCTTGAACGACGCCACTTTCTTGGAGCCTCTAAATTAATTGCACCATCTTCACTAAGCCCACTCCTATGCCATTCGAAAGGCTCCTCTGGCAAAAATCTTCCGGCTTGACTACAGGAAGTTAAATAGTCCGGCCTAAGTATCCACCTGCATTCAAGATTGAATTAATCTTTTTCCTGGAACTAAGGACTACCAAAATTATTAGAATGGATAGAAAACTTTTTGATAATTTAGATGCTTGAATTTTGTTAGATCACTAATAAATTTACACCCCACTTCTAGAACTATGCACCAGGTACCTTCCAGAGGCAGCAGCGGCAAAGAACTTCTCTGTTCTTCTAACTGGGTCTGGAGCTATAAAGTGTGTCGCCTGATAGGACCATTGATGAGAATCTCTGCAGAACTTTCCTTTCAAACGTCTAATAATTTGCTGGAATTCCTTTCTCTGTAGCCTATGCCCACTTAGTATAAACAATTTAGGTTCACCATTCACTTGGCCTAAAATTTTTCTTGCTGGAGATGAATCAGAACTATTCTTTGCTTCTTTTTTATTAAGCTCTAATGACATCTCATCAAGTCCAACAGCTGTTTTCTCAGTATGCTCTTTCACTTGACCCGTAATCATATCTCCCCCAGTAACTGGTTTGTTCTCCTTCTCCCGTGCATTTTTGCGCTTCGTTTGGCCCATGATATGTAGCTCGCCTTCCTTCCTTTCTAGATCTTTCTCCTTAACCGTTCGGAGCTGTATGTTTCCCTTCTCCGGGATATTTGACTCTTCACTTCTAACAGAGCAGATGGCGCCAGCCTTGGTCCTACTTGGAATCTTCTTTCTGCCTTTAATTACTTTCTGATTCCTATCTTCTTTCGAGGTTGATTTATCTCCCTTATGTACTTCAGCTGCATTCTTGCCTTCTATAGAATTATCAGCGATGAACGCTGGAGAACAATTTGTTCCAAGCTGAAAATCTTCTGCTTGCATGGGCACGGCATTACCTGCTTTATTTATGCAATCAACCACCTCTGCTTTCTCGTGGTTGATCACCATATCAGGATCCTGCTCCTCTGGGGCCTCGGTTTCATCGAAGACATCAGCCATCCCATTCTCAACATTATCTACTGTTTTAGCAACTGTGTTTTTTTCCACATCGACCACTGAAGGACTAACGGTTGCTGGGCACACTTCAGGCTCAGTGATATTGCAGGCCTCCACATGTTCTACTCTGTCTTCTTTTCCAGTTATATTTATTTCTGAATAGTTCTGAGCAGAATTATTATTCGAGTAAATTGGACATTTTAGGTTAGCACTAGCTCTAAGTTTCATCCTAGAACCCAAATTCCTTTTGCACACAACCTTCTTCCTAAGGGTCTTGGCACCTAACTTCTTATCTTCTTCCTGATGTGCATCCAGGTTACCCAGAGAATGGAACTTCTGAATCTCTGTACTTTTGTTAGGGGAAGATAGACATCCATCAAATTGACGCTGATTCTGTGGCAATACTACATCCACAATCTCTTTAAGCTTGCTAGGCAACTTTGATTCTTCTAATGCCTCATTGGGAGTTTGCATTGTCTCCTCACTTTGTACAGTCTCCGATGTCACGTGGTTATGAGATGGCAGATCTTGTGCATACGATTTCATTGTAGACCTAGATGACATGGGTGATGAATCATTTGAACAGGATCCTCGTCGAGTATTCAGACTGGCTATTTCCTTTGCAGACTGATCGGTATTGCCAAGTGGGAAACTCTCATTATTCTTTGGCAGACCTTCAACAGAAGACAATGATCCCACTTCAGGCATCCCATAAATAACCGATGAAGAACCCACTGCATACTCTTGCACATCATGACCTGTCTTCTGTGATTTAGAATTAGAGGATACAACATTTGTCCTTTGCCTTTTACCGGTTGATGCTTCTTTATAGAGTATCTCCCTATCCATTTGATGGGCTTCCGTCGAAACAGAGTTGGCTGGATTCTTTTCACATTTATCTTTGGAAGGACAAATACTGAAGCCTTCACCCAATGTTGGTTTAGGAGAACCTCTAAAGTTGCCCGACTCTCTAGAGATAACTGAAGATGGAGATATCCGTGGTGCTTTTCTTGAGTAAATTACCGGACTCAACTTTGAAGCAGAATATCGAGGTATTTTTACACTATTAGAATTTGAACCCAATTCATTATGAACCTTTTCAGAATTTGGAGTCCTTTCTGAAGCAGCAGGTAGCAGAACAGGACCAGTATCCTTGCAAGTAGAAGGATCCTGACAACCAGGTACCTTAGAACCAAAAGTAGTTTCCAGGTCTGATGCATGATCAGTGTTCTTTCGGTCAGTCACCATCGCATGCTTAACATCAACAACTGTGGACGGGCCTTCAGACACACATTTATTCTGTGAAATATTTTCCAGTCCAGTGGTTTCTGTGGGCATCTCACTACCCTTACCAGCGAAAATTTTCACATCTATAGAACTTTTATTTGTGTCCCCTCTGCTTGATTGCATCCAGGTGGTTCCCCCGTAATTCTCCTCAGAGTCTTTGGCTTCAGCTTCCATCATTTCCAACTCGTGGCCACTATAAAAACTAAGTCAATTAGTAACTTTCCTGCAGATTTGCACCAAACTGAAAAGGAAAGGCATATGCATGCCATATTGTACATGCATGTGATAATACCATTCCCAGCAAGTTACCTCATAATACACAGTGCTAAATGTATCCATCATCCAATTTACCAATACATAAATTGATGGTAATAATTATTCAAGTTCAATGTCTCATGATAGTTGTTTGTAGACAAAAGACTAAGTAGCACTTTTTTACTAGAAAATAAAGTGTATGCATATGCATAGAAATTAAACAAAACCTCCAAACCTTACCTCTTGCTATAATTATCTTCAGGAAGAAGGATCCATTCTCTTAAGCTACAAAAGGAGGCACTATTTCAGCATTTGAAGGCTCCTCAGCTTTAAGAACAAGAGAGAGAGAGACAGATGTTAGATTTTCTGTTAATGGCCCATGTACATTGAGTCTACTTATGAAGCCCATGATGATAGTAAATGAGTATTAAAGCTTATGGACTCAATTGAGCTCAAGCCCTTTCCCTCTCTACCTTTCTGTTTCGTTAATATGTTTCACCGATGATTCAAAAACAACGTCTGACCTCTTTTATGTCATTGCTTTATAAAGGGAGAGGGAAAGGGCTTGAGTCCAATTGAGTCCATAAGCTTTAATACCCATTGACCATCATCATGGGCTTCATAAGTAGACTCAATGTACATGGGCCATTAACAAAAAATCTAACATTTTGGCGCCCACCCCTTAACAAAAAATCTAACAAGAGAGAGAGAGAGAGAGAGAGAGCATCAATTTACCAGTCCTCTAACCAGCGATGATTGACAAGTTTAATCTTCTTAATTTTCCTGGCAAGCTCATACTTCTCACCTATAAGTGAAAAGTGCCAATTAAATGTAGTGTAACTCCAGCAACATTAATACTCGAATGTATCCAGGGATATGAGAAATAGAAAAAGAAAATATTGATATGAAAATGGAAACAATGTCATTTGGATGTTAAAACTTGGAAATCAGAATGAATTCAACAGGATAAGTTTTAGACTTAAAATAGTCTATAAGAATAGACAATCAACAAATATATATAACAATAAAATCATAATAAAGGATGAAAACATTTACTGGAAAACTGCACATAGAATGAACCAAAAGTAGATAATAAAATAGTTGAATAGAAAATGGCAAATTTTGTTGATGAGAAAATCATTAAACGAAGTAACCGACAACAGTTCCAGAACCAATACTAAGTTTAGGTTTTGGGCCAACAATCTAGTGTTTGTAGGGTCCAAGGTCGAGTCAAATTGCTTTTGTTGTTTAAGTGACCTACATCTTCACTTCCATTCAGCTAAATGCGTCCTCTTGAAGTAAATAATGTCTGCAGAGCTAACTAATCCAACTAATTATCCAACAATTCACAAGCACAAACGCATTCCTGTTTTTATTCTTAGATTCTGTAAAAGAGAATCCAAACTCATACTGAATGACCACACTAACATCAAATTTCAAACGCACCTTCAAATTTATAACATATAAGATGAGTAACCTTGTTTGCTACCAAGGGTTTAGAAAATTGAGCACCCATCAAGCTAACCATGGTCTGTAAAAATAAAAAGAGAAGTCAACTTTTAAGATCACCTAACATAATCAGACACGCACTGGAAAAAAAGAGCCACCCCAAAGTGCATTTCTAATTTTCATGAAATTGGCCAAGAAATACCATTATATCATCTCGGTCTTGCCTCTGGTATCCAGTCAAGCACACAATTAGACTTTTGGCACCAGGAATTCCATTCAAGTCTCTAAGAGGTCGATATATTATCTGAGTTCAAGCATTAATTTCCAGATAAATGAACAGTTAAAAGACTTTTGGAAAAAGGAAAATGATTCAGAAAGAAATTGAAACTCACCGAAGCAGCATCAAGAGGCAACCCCACGTCAAAACCATGGTCAACCCATAAACCCGTGACAACTGTTTTACCATCATTTCTTGCAGTGACACATATAGGATCATCCTAATGAATAACGCATCGTAAATATGACTTCCCTTAATTGGATATAACACAAAGCTAAAAAGGTGAATAAAAGACTTGCATAAACAATCTTATGAACAATAACATGAGTACAGCTTTGGCTGTATTGACCCGCGTCTACTCCTCCACCAGTTATAAGCTTGGACCGAATCTAAAAATAAAATAGAAACGAACACAATTAGTTAATAATAAGACCTAATTCAGTTTCTTCCTCCCATTAATCTACTTCTAAAATGCAAGAATACACAACAATGGCAGAAAAATAATAATAAAAAAGGATGAACATTCTATAGAGAGAGAGATACCTCATGTGCTTCGGTGGGATCGAAACCAACAAGAACGAAGCGAACGTTAACAAAAGTTGTGGAAGGAGAATCAGTTTGCATCATCTTATGGAAAATTGGATTAGGTCAAATCGAGGCAAAGAAGAGCAGATTCGTAAGCCTGTATACGGTACTAATGAGAAGTAAAAACTATGTGAAGTGAAGAAAATGATAAAAGAGCGCCAGTGTGCAGAAGCTTGTGGAGGAAGGAGAACAAAACGGAGCGCAGGGAGGGAAGGAGGGAGGGAACGAGTTTAGATTTTGACTTAGGCGGGAGATGGTAAATGGTCGCTCTATATGGTTCCACGTGGCTGGGCGGGTATTTGTGACGAAGCTCACTCCTGCCCAAGAAAAATTAGATTGTTCTAGTGAAGATACATTAGAGGAACAAATGTACTTAAATTAGCGATTGAATGTTTTGAATTCAAAACTTTTTGATATTTTAGAAATTAATAAAAGTCTTAAATTTGAATTTCCTAAGACTTTCAAAGTTTAGAAATCAAGTATTCCCTTTATGTTAGTCAAGTAAGTGTCTAGATTATTCTTAACAAAACTGTTTAAATGCTTTCTAACACCAGTTGACAAAATAAAAGGCAACAAATTGTTACCGATAATGCAAACTTATAGAGAAAAAGAAAAGTATAAATTATAAAGTAAAAGATGAGGTATACTTTCAAATTATTTTTAAAATACTATTGTAATTGAAAAGATAAAATCAATATTTAAACTTGCAATTTTAAGCAAATTATTAAAATTAATTTGAACTTTATTTTTAACATTTTAAACTTGAAATCTCACTTTGTATTAAATAACTCAATGTTAATTCTTAGTTGAGTTTGCGCGACTTGTTATATAATTTAGACACATAATTAACACTTATACATTTTCTATGGTTAATTATCGAAAAAACATTTAAATTTTACACAAATTTTTAATTATAGGTCAAACTTTAGAAAGTAGTAATTAAATACTTACATTTTTTATTTTGCAAAATACCCCAATATTAGTCTCTCTAATAATGGAACTAAGGAGAAACATGTTTACTGACACGTAGGATGTTAGATGTAATGGATGTACACGCCATAATTTTATAAAATTTAATTAGTTAATATTAAATAAAACAAAAAAATGAAAACTAGACTTCACCATAACTCATCTACTTTCTCCTATCAGCACTCGCATTCTCTACCCATCGTCTGCTCACCAGCTTGCCAATCGTCTGGTCATTAACTTGCCTCTCGTTCACATACTAATTATCTCTCCATCTTCTGAAAATAGTCTGCCATCATCATTCTCCTCTTCGCACATGATTAAACATTACGTCTTCTCTTTATTCCAAAGTGATTTTGGTTACGTTGATTTAATATTTTGTCAACTTAAAATTGGACAATGATACAATTGGTTTAGGAGAAATGTGTTGTTTTAAGTGTGCGAAAGTTTCACAGAAGTGATATCCAAAGTGTTGTAAATGATAATAGGAATGACTATTTCCTAAATCAATCGTGTGAGATGAGAAAGAAATCGTTGCACACAAAAAATAGTGAAAAATACGTTTGGATGCATGTTTCTTTTATCTTAGATCACCTAAGGCATATAATTTCAATTAAACTTGCAATTTCAGAGACATCTTTGAAGGGGATGATGGAGATCAAATTTTTGGCATTAATAGGACAATTACACACAGAGAGTTTGGTAAACAAAAAACAATTATCTTTTAAGAATCTCATTTATCCAATACAAGGAATGAGTTGGTCATCTAAAATCTGCTTACAAAGATAGAAATCAAATGTTAAAATAAAAAAGTGACTAATCAATTTTCTTTGTATTATTGGATGCTTGAGATAGTTTCCTTTTTCAATCTAAAAGATAGTTTCATTTTTTTTTAGACATATGACTTAACACTTTTACATTTTCTAGGGTTAATTATAAAAAAAATTAAATTTACATAATTTTTCAATTATAGGTCGAACTTTAGAAAGTAGAAATTAAATACTCAAAATTTTAATTTTGCAAAATACCCCAACATTAGTCTCTCTAATAATGGAAATGATGAGAAACGTGTTTACTGACACGTAGGATGTCAGAGGTAATGGAAGTACACGTCATAATTTTATAAAATTTAATTAGTTAATATTAAATAAAACAAAAAAATGAAAACTAAACTTAATCATAACTCATCTGCTTTCTCCTATCAGCACTCACATTCTCTACCCATCATCTGCTCACCGCTTGCCCATCGTTTGGTCATTAACTTGCCTCTCGTCCGCATGCTAATTATCTCTTCATCTTTTGAAAATAATCTACCACCATCTTTCTCCTCTTCGGACGCAATTAAACATTATGTCTTCTCTTTGTTTGCAAAAGTGATTTTGGTTACCTTGATTTAATGTTATGTCAACTTAAAATTGGGAAATGATATAATTGGTTTAGAAGAAATGTGTTGTTTTAAGTGTGCGAAAGATTCACATAAGTGATATCGATGGTGATGTAAACAATAGTAGGAATTACTATTTCCTAAATTGATCTTGTGATACGAGAAAGAAATTGTTGCCCATAAAAAATAGCAAAAAATACATTTGGATACATACTTCTTTTATCTTGGATCACATAAGGAGACATCTTTGAAGGTGATGTTGGAGATCAAATTTTTGGCATTAATAGGACTATTACACACAAAGAGTTTAGTAAACGAAAAACAATTATCTTGTAAGAATCTCATTTATCCAATAAAGGGAATGAGTTTGTCATCTAAAAACTGCTTACAAAGATAAGAATAAGGTCTTAAAATAAAAAAGTGACTAATGAATTTGCTATATATTATGTAGATACTTGAGATAGTTTCTTTTTTCTACCTGAAAGATAAGAACTCCATTCTTTAGAAGTATGGTAGTCAATGTTTAATTATCACTTTTTCTTGATAATCTACTTGTTATTATAGGAGATGTGTTGCATCATTTTTATTTGATAGAGGGAAGAAATCACTTTTATTGATCAATTTGCTCATTTTATCATTGTCCTTTGATGTGGTATAATATATTATTAGTATGTAATATCTTGTGATAATGTTTTTATATGATGACATTATAACATGATAAACAAATATGGGTGGAAATAAAATATATGTAGTTTTTGTTGCTTATACACCTGGTATATATTTGACATGGAAAGAGTGTAAAGGTGTCGTCAATAAATTCAAGAATATTATTTATTATTGTTTTGATAATTTAGCATAAGCTAAAATGATATTTTTCAATTTGTAGTGAGAAAGCATTATATTCAATGGTAAAATAATTTTAACATTTTTATTATTATATGTACTATGTTGATTGTATTTAATTTTAATTTATATTGTGATTTATATGCATTTTTCATATTCTTTATATTGATTGCCCCAATTGTAATAAGAAGATGAAGTTATGGATATCAAATACCAAGCCTGATGTTGGTCAGCATTTTTATCAATGCGTTAATACAAAAATAAGTATTTTAATTATAGTTTTAACAATGCCATTATTATACAAAATTTTAATCAATATTCAAATTGTAGATGTCATGTAGGTATTTAGTATTAGTAAATGAGTTGAAGGTTTGTTATTGTAAAAGATTATGTCAGACATCTTCTCTATGATGGGGTAAAAGTCTTGTCTGCAAAATGAATTATTATTCTCAAGAAGTAATTTTATGTAGTAATTCATCTAAATAATCCAAATTCCATATAAATGTAATATTTATGTTCACATCTTTATTTTATAAGTCCTATGTGATTATATAACTTAGATGTCTGATGTACCTAGCTCAAGAATGGAGATATTGTCATATATGCCAAAGATGCATTATTGCTTGAAAGAGTTGCATTAGCTGAATTTATATACTAATTATGACAATTTATCCTACTAGTGCAACATTTTGAAAGTTGATTTGGATGTTGGTTTATAATAGTTAAAAGTTATGAAATGACTATTTTTCCTTTTTTTGCAACAATTTAAAAACTTTGTTTGTTATGACAATTTGATGGAAGTTACATAATTAATGGTGATGAATATTATAACTAAAAGCATTAGCCAGTTTTTCAATAGCTAATTCCTCACAAACATTGCGTTAATTAGTCTCTCAATGACTAACTCATAATAAGGTTTGCTCTCTTACTGTTGTTGTTAATGATATCTAAGTGAAAGTGGCCTTTAAATTGTTCCCCACCCTAAATTATAAGTGATATTAAGCGTTTCTTTTGAGATTTTTGATAGTTCAATATCTAACCTATTTGGTTGGCTATGCAAAGTGATTGTCTTTCTTAACAGTCATTGTTGCTATAATCTCCCCAGTACAACTTATAACATAATGCTTGAGTCAACCTTGCATCTCCATTCAGGTTGTCAATGTTTTCTTAATGAATATCCAATTTATTGGTGTATTCCATTTTTCTGGAATGAATCTTGATACCTTTTCTCATTAAAGATGTCTTGAAGCTTTTCTCTATAGTTTCTCTTTCCCACAACTGCTAACTATTAACCTTAAACTAAAACTAAACTATACCTACCTGAAAGAAATCCCCAAACTATTTCCCTGCTCTTTAAATAGGTATTGCATTATAAACACATATTAGGATCTAACCATGTCCCTAATAATGTTTAGCTTTGGATTTTAGTTTTTTTTTTTATAAAGGAACACATGTATTGATACATTAATGTTCTATGCCATGAATTTCATTGTATATTTTTTGCAATGTTACATGACTTTTGACCTATCTATTTATAAGTTTGTGTCTTATACATCATAGTTCTAGAGAGGAATACACCTCGACACATGATTATTTTTATGTCTTATACATCATAGTTCTAAAAAGGAATGCACCCGAACACATGACTATGTACTACGCCGTGTTAAATCTTTTTCTCAACTTCTTTTGTCTAAAGAGGGGCAAGAGTTGGAGCATGCCCATGCTTAAGTTATGCTCAACCAAAAGATGTTTGACTTGTAAAGATCTTTACTCCCTAGCCAAATTTATTCACAAGCGACGTCTAAAATTACCTAAAATATCAAATAAAACCAATCAAATCAAGGAAATTTATATAAAAAAAACATAAAAGAGTACTAAATAAAATTTATTTCCTTTGTATATACATCAAATTCTCCCACACATATATTTTTTCTTGTCCTTAAGCAAATCAATTATAATAGCTATCTACCTAAGTAAGTCTCAATTTTAGGAGAAATCATAGTCCTATTAAAATAACCTTTTTCATTAATTACTTATATTTCTAGATACTTAAATTGACTTCTAATTAAACCTCAAACAAATCTAACAATCTTTTAAATTTCAACTTAAGATAAATAATTATACCTTACATATAAAATGAGAATAAATTGAGTAAATAGTATAAATTAATTAGTAATTATCAATCCATATTGAAAACAAACTAACACAATATTTTGTTAAACTTTTTATGAAGCATAATGAGCTTGTTTAAAAGCATCCTATCCTTTTTATCAATAATAAATACTTTGTCATGAATACCTTTTTGTTACTCAGTTAGGTCATTATTTCAAATGACTATAAGCATTACTAAAAAATTTGACCTATTCCTGATATCAAAATTATTATAATAAAATTTATTAATGATAAAACTTTATTTTTTATATCAATTCACAATTACTATAGAATATTAAGCCACTTATTAAGCTAAACTCTAAACTTAATTCATATTAAAATTATATGCATGTTAACATTTTTAAATTCAAACATCATTCTTAAGATCATTTGCTCAAATTTAAACTAAACTACTCATTAATGACCATATCTGTAAACTTAGTGTAGTTAAATAGCATCTAATAAATCAACTTAATTCTCATTGTTTATTTTTCTAAAATTGTAACTTATTAAACTAATTACAATTAGATTGGTTTACATAGAGAATTTTTGCTGTTTAGCTATAGTTCAAAGTAAACTAGTCTCCCACTCTTATTTTATATGTCCTCAATTGATGGAAATAAAGTATATGAAAGAAAAAATTAAAGCAAAAAGTGGAGAAAGATGAAAGAAAATAAAGATAGAAGAACTTCTTTGAGCCTAGTTATGGATGTTACTCTGAAGTAGGCCTATATAAATAAATAAAAATAGACTATCTACACAAAAAATAAATCAACATTAAAAAGAAAACACATAAAACAAAAAGACATGATAAATGAAACAAATAAAGATGCAAATTTAAAAAAGAAATTAGTGTTTTAAAAACATTTATAATGATTGAGTTGTCTCCTAATAACTGCTTCTTCAAGTAGCATAATAGACTTGTGGCTCCCCTTCATTCAAAATTTTGTTAGTGATGTGTGAAAGTCTTATTCCGTTAATTTTTGAGCTCTCTCCTATCAATACCTTCTTTTATTTTTGTGACATCTAGTCATCTACACCTTTTACCTCACACACAATGCATCTTACTGAATGATTTCTTATAAAGAATTATAGAATTTAGTGTATATAAAATTAATATAATAGTAGGAATCATCATAAAAAAGAGGATAATTTATCGCATATAAGATGTTAAACTTATACTCGTTGTTCTTATTTTCTTTTTCTTTAGCAGCAGCCTCCACTCTTTCAATTTTCTTATTATTATATATGGGTTCTTTATCACTCCTCGTTGTGAGTGCCATCATTGGATTCACTTTTATCTTATTTGGTAAGAATCCTTACCTTTAAAGTCTATGGTATTGGTTAATTGTCCAATTTAAAGTTTTAAGTGCTTATATGAAGTTACAAGCTAATAAACCTTCATTTCTAATATCTTAAATCTCAGATGTTGCATTAGCTAGTCTTAATAGCTAACTCCCGATAAGGTTTGGTTTTTTGTTGTTGTTGGTAATGGTACTCAGGTGAAAGTGGTTTTTAAGTTACCTAATTATTTATTAATAAATTTGTATAATTTCTCCATCCTGAATTATAAGTATTGGTATAGGGGTTGTTATAAGACCGTTGGCATTTTTCTAAGTAGTCAACATATTCGGATGGTTAATAAAAGAGATTGTCAACTTAATAGTCATTATTGATAACTCATAATATAATGTTTGAGTCAATCTTGTAGCTCCACTCAGGTTATCAATTTTCCTTATTAATGCTTCCACCTATGTTGATAAAATGCTCGACTGCATCCACATTATGTATCCCTACTTGTTTGGTTACCCTTACCCTACTTTATTGCCACTGATGGTTATTCATCGACATCTCCTTAACTAGTTTTATGGCAACTTCTAGAGTTTTACTGTTTACAGTTCCCTTTACGGCTTTATCTAGCATCTACTTTATTATATAGTTTACATCATTATAGAGAGTTTACACTTGTAACTATACAGGCAAATCATAGTGTAGGCACCTCTTAAATAAATCTTGAATCTCTCTCACAATTTATAGAATGTCTCATTTTCATACCATATATTGGTAGAGATTTCATTGCACAACGTCACAATCTTTGTTGGTAGGAAGTACTTTGTTAATAGCGTCTTCTCTAAATTATCCTATATACTGATTAGAGATGCATATAATGAAAACACCACTTTATTTAATGCTTTAATGAGAATGTAAATAACCTTAATTATATAGTATCATTGTTTTTCCATAAAATTTGAAAGTATCATAGATCTTTAAGAAAATGGTTGTATACATGTTGAGATCTTCATTTGATAGAACATCATATTGTACAAATTATTATAGCATATGGATAAAGCTAAACTTGATCTCAAAGTTGCTTGATGTAACTACCGATCTATCTATGTTGGACGTGTCCTTATGGGTGATGGCTTCACATAGTCTAATATCTGTTTGTGCTCTCCTTCCACGGTATTCGATTTTTGAATAGGAAGTGTCTTCTCTATTTCTAGTTCTTTTTTAAAGAATTTAGATGATTTACTTCTTATCATACACCAAGTACCTTAAATATGAGATCAGAACAAAATAAACACAAAAATAGAGAATTAGAATTGATAAAAGAATAATAAACAAGAAAAGATAGAAAACAATTAGATTACTACTATATTAATAGTTATTTAATCTCTTTGATATTACTAATAACTCCACAATATAGCCATAAAATTGATTGTTATTTGTATTATTTCCATAAGACATTAGTAGGTACTGTGTCTGACTCTTCTACTATTATCTAGTCAATAATAATGGTTGTTAATATTTGATTCCAACCTTAATATTATACTACATAGATTAAGAATCCATTAGAAACAAAACAAGCAAATAATCAATGATAATAAATAAGAGATAATATTATATTTAGATAAGAATTTTCCTAACATCATCTTATACTTTTTAAGTGTTTAAAGATTTTATGACTAAAACCAATAAAATATTTGAAGTTAATGAATTGTCACTTTTTAATGCACAACCACTTATTCTTAGAGTAAATGGCTGATATGTCTATATGATTAAAACATCTAAGAATGGACTAAGATTTGTAAAACTTTATATTAACCCTCATTCCAAAAGAATCATGTGAGTCTATTCCTAGTACCAAAATTAATTCCCAATATCAGTGCCTAATTTAGTCTATAGATAGGTTATTTCAAATGTTTATATGTAAATTAAGATTTGATTTAACCTTCAACCTTCGATGATTTTTCACAATCATAAAACTCTTTTATGAAATACTAAAATCAATCTATATAAGATAACACTAGGCTTCCATTTATCTAGACATAAATCATCCTTAAAATAAAAAAAACAAATAAAAGAACTAAATAAATCATCGAAAGTGTTCTATCAATGAAGATCTCAATCTCTTAATGTATTCCACTTCATTAGGATGATTTATGATCTCTTTCCTCATTTAAGATAGCTTGAAGCTTTGTTATATGGTTTCTCTCTCCAACTACTGCTAACCCTAACCATAAATGAAAACTACCAAGAGAATCCCTAAACTAGATTTCCCACTACTCTTTGAATAGACATTTTATAATGAAAACAATCTGAGACACAACCATGTGTTAGATTGTGTCTGACTTTGCCCTTCAATTTTTCTTTCTAGAAAGGAACATAAGCACTAACATACCTATATTTTAGGTCATATACTTCATTATATCTTTTTTGCTATATTACACAACCTTTGACATATCTACGTATGAGGTTAAGTCTTCTGTATTATAATTTTCAAGGGATATGCCTTGGCACATGTTTATATTCTAGGTCATGCTTAATCTTTTCCTCAGTTTCTTCTGTCCAAAGAGGGGCATGGGCTATAACATGCTGGTATTTGAGGCTGTGTTTAGCTAAAGATAATTTTCTTATTTATTTGACATGTAAAGCTCTTCAGTCTTTATCTAAATTTATTCTAAAGCATTATATTAAAAATTTCATAAAACATCAAACAAAATTAATCAAATCAAGGTAATGTAGATAAGAAACTATATCAATACACTAAGTCAAATATATTTAATCTAGACATACATCATTCTTTTGCTCTGCTACATCATTTTGTTGATGAGTGTATATAGTTGTTAGTTGTCTTAGAGTATCATTATCATTGCAAAAATTAGTGAGTTCAAGTGATGTGAACTCACTCACATGATCAATATGGTGACCTTTTATATCTAAACTACTCTTTTTTAACTTGATTCTTATATCTTTTGGAAGTAACAAATGCTTCTGATTTGTCGATCAAAACATAAACCTAAACTTTACAACTATAGTCATTAATCAAACTAATCATGCACCTTTTGTTGCTGTTGGATATAGGGCTAATTGGTCTACATATGTTGGCATGTACTAGTTTAAGGACTTGAGAAGCTCTCCATGTGCTTTTCCTATGGTTTGCTTTTGTATCAAGCTCTTTATTTGGCATTTATATTGAATTATCCAAGTTTATAACAATGGTAACATTTAATAATAGAATTTTCAAAATTATGCTTGCCTTAATCTTTCCTCTTTCTCACTTTCTGCCATAACCTTAACCCTTCCCTTTTGAAGACTCTCCATAAGTAACCTTCAATAGCTACTCTTCCATAATATAAGATTTCATACATTGCTCATGTATTAGAAAGATACTTTATACTTTATCAATGGTAAGAACATCTTAATCATTTGACTCCTCGGTAGAACACACCGTGTAATTGAACTTGGATGTCATAAATCTCATTATTTTTATGAGGACTACTGCATCATCCATCTTTGCTTTATTGTCTCTCAACTTGTTAACTATAGTAAGAGCATGAGCAAAATCCTCATTTATAGGCTCTTCCTCCTTCATGCTTAACATCTCAGACTCTCTTTAGAAAGCTTATCGTTATTGCTTTAAAGAGTCCCAAATGCTTTTAATTTTATCTTTATTCAAAATGATTTTCAAAATTTGATCTAGCTATGGTCTAGAGATAATTCTTTACTTTCATCTCTTTTAATTCTTCACATCAATTGACTTCTTTTGTGCTTCACTAAATTAAATCCCTTCTTGTTGCGAGGATCCACTCTTTTGTTAAAATTTTGTAGTATTAATAAATAGATTATATAAGATTATTTTAATATAAATTATTATCTATAATTACTCCAACTTGATCTTAATATTAAATTTATTAAATTATTTTAAAATTTTATTAAATTTTTAGTACTTTTAGTACGTATAAATTTTAATAATTTTATATACTGTAGGGATGACAAATAAGTTCAAGCTTAGCTTGATATTTGACTAGGTTTCAAGTGAGTTCTAATTTTTTAAAATTTTTTCATACCTTAACTCAATTTTGATTAGCTGCTCAATCCGAAGCCAACAACATTATTTTCTGAATTTTAAATTAAAAAATTGGGCCTAGCTGAGCCACTAAGCCTAAGCCTAAGTCTAAGCTAATCTGGTCTCACCCGACCCATTTATGATGCATGGACTTTTCACCTTGAATAGAAAGGAGAGAGATTTTTACCCATTAATCAAGACTTCCGTTTAAAAATAGAAAATGAAAGAGGAGAGATTTTAGAATTATCAAAATTAATTTCTCAACTGTACTGTCTCACGTGGCACATTTTAATTTGCTACGTATCTGATGAGCATTAATGCAAATGTCTAACAATAAACAACCATTGAAAGTATATGAATGGTAGTTATAGGAGTTGATAAAAACAACGGCTTTTCTTTTTGAGTGCCTCCTGAAAACTTCTTTCACGTTGAGGGAGAAGGAGAAGAAGAATGGGTTGGTTAACACGATTCTTGGTGGCGGTGGCTTTCTTTGCCGTCGGTGTGATATTCTCGCCGGAAACATTTGGATCAAAGTCCATCAGTCAGCTCTCCACCTACCTCAAGTTGGCTCACCTACTCTGTTTCTCCACCGCTTTCGGTGCCGCTCTTTGGGTCACTTTCATTGGCGGCATTATCATGTTTAAGTATATTTCAACCCATAGTTTCCCATCTTCATCTTTAACTTCTTTTATCTTGAAAAATCAAGTTTTAATAGTACACTGAGTCACTAGACAAATGGAGAAGCAGTAAAATTGCGAATAAATGGTTTTAGAATTATGAAGCGGACAGATGTTACAATTGAAATTGGTGGTCCTAAACTCTATTCTGAATCTTAACTGTGAACTCTGTACTGCAACGTCAATGATTGCAGATTGAGAAGAGATATACTTATTTATATAATTGATTCCATTTCCTTTTTCTTTTTTCTGTCAAACTTAGGAATCTTCCAAGGCATCAGTTTGGTAATTTGCAAAGCAAGATGTTTCCTGCGTACTTTTCACTGGTTGGGATATGTTGCGCGATATCTGTAGCGTCGTTTGGGTACTTGCATCCATGGGATACGGCAACCACAAGCGAGAAGTATCAGCTTGGATTTCTAATATCCTCTTTTGTCTTCAATCTCACCAATTTGTTCGTCTTCACGCCTATGACCATCGAGGTATTGCTTAATTACACGTTTTAGACTATTTCCAAACACATATTGTTCATTGGTAGTGAAATGGGTATGGGTATTATTCTTTCCATGGTGCATGTGCATGAAGTTACAGGTTTCCAGGTTTTGAAAATCGTACAGCATCTTGGTCAAATTGTTGAATTGGATTGAATTGACTGGACTTAAGTATATTTTATCTCCCAATTGTTATGTGATTAAAAGTTGTCTGTTCAAAGTACCTGTATTCTCAAGTGCCATTCTTCATTTCCAAACACTCAGACACTCTTATCATTGAATTCACTGAAGATAGTTGTTCTTGTTGTTTATCCATTAAGAATTTGTTGTTTTGGAACGTCAACTCTCCAATTGTTTCCTTGTTGGGCTCCAGGGCTGCTTGTGATTACTATTACATACTTTATGGGATTCATTTCAGTTTGCCTTTGTGTCTTAGATGATGAAACAAAGGCACAAAGTGGAGCGAGAAGATAATATTGGGAGTGAAATTGGGGGGTCAAAGAATCGAGAAACTGCAAAAACTAATCCGAAGCTAGCGGCCATGAACAAAAAGTTTGGAATGATACATGGCTTATCTTCCCTTGCTAATATCACGTCCTTTGGTAGCCTTGCCATGCATTCATGGTACTTGGCTGGTAAATTGAATTTATAATTTGGTCAACACTCTCTTGCTGGGAACTTGCTATGGATAAAATCAGTTGGATGCAAACTTGTTTGCTCGCTATATATAGCTTTTTCTTTGTCCCTGCCCAGTTTATGTACTCTTGATCAAGAACTAAGGAGAACAGTGGTAACTGATATTTTTTCATGCTTGCACTGAGTCAATTGTTAAAAACTGTTTAGCAAAACAGTGGTACGTAATATATGATCATCTTTTTAGATGTAATTTTCTGCAGACAACCAATTGGTTTGGTTTGGTAAATGCAAGACAGGAATTTCTTCAAAAATACTTTAATATTGAGGGGTGATTGCTGTTTACCCTTCCTTTCCACGCGCACGGTTTAGTAATGGCAACATTGAATCCACTGCATCAAAAATTGCAGCTTCTTCTGTATTTGGGAATTTAGAAACATAAATTGTGTTGCGTAGTGGCAGATTTTCCCTTAAAATTCTGTGTGTTTCACCAGTTCCACATCCAGTAGCACAAATCTACTGAACAGATTTTAGCATTAGGAGTCAGGAGAGAGTTGAGGTTGCCGTTCATCGCCACTGAACTTGGTCAGTTAGATTCACCGTCGATTTGGATCTAGTTTTCAAGAGCCTGGGACTTGGGGTTTGCTATAATCACTTAATGGGCTTGTTAATTTCTGTTGGTCTGCACTTGGGCTAGGGTATCCAAAGTCGGAACGCTTTAACTGATAAATGAAGCAGATAAAAACAAGAAATAAAGATGGTTCGGTCAATTTGTTGTTAAGAACGTAACTTCATTAGTAATGAAAATGGATCAGTTAATGAGCTCAAATTAAAATATTTTTAATGAATTGACCCATAAATTTGTAAGTTCAGATTAATTTGAAATTCAACTTTATTTAGAAGAGTTAGGTTTTAGGTAGGTAAATTTAGATATTTTTAATAAATTAACCTATAAGTTAGGTCTAAGTTCGGACCAACTTGACAGTCAACTTTTCTTAAAAAAATTAGGTTTGGGGTAAACCTAAGTCTGAACAGTTCAAATTCAAATCTAACTAAAAAAAGAGGTTTTTTTAATTTAAAAAATTATTTAAAAAAATTGATAGAATTGAGCTATGAATGGATTTATTGTCATCCCTAAAATTCATTCGTTGAGAAGTAGTAGGATAGGATGTGAAATACTCTAATGATTGATTTATTGGGTTCTCTAAATTGCTTATTATTAATAATCCTTCTGTTTCTTCTTTTAGCCCTTTTTTAAGTTTTAACGACACAACCAACTGCCGGGCCTTTTGCTGTCCCTAAAAGTCATGCCAAAAGAAAAAGAGCATTTTGGTTGAATCCAATTCATTCATGTCTTAAAGCCGAAACGCTCCTCCAACGCGCATTTACCTTGTCGTAGAAGACACGGTGGTGACAAGGCCGTTTTTGGATTGGATAGGCACAAATAACTCCAGCCTTTCTGGACTCCTCGGGAGTCGGGACACTGCTGTTTGTCTAAGTAGTCAGACATGACACGTACTAGCCGCTTCATCGGGTCTTGTCCATTTCTGGCTATATATCATGTGATTTTACATGTGCTTAAATTCCATATTGAATTTTGGCGTGAAAAATCAGACCCAAGTCAATTCATTAATTGATGTCTTGGTCTGGTTATTGTGGTACCATATCCTTTTGAACGCAATTATTGCTGATGTGATTGGGATAGTTAATACAGAGATATTTAGGTTTCTAGAGCAAACAACGTCAGCCAAGCGCCAACTAGCTCAAGAATATCGTGTTTATTTACCCCTAAAGCTGAGATTCAAATGAAAGAGACGCATTGCTATGGCAACAGATCACCACAGAATTGATACGGCGTCGCATGTATCGGACAAATGAAAGAGAGTTTTACAGTGGCTTTTAGAATACAATTTACTTACAAAGCTAGTTCAGTCTAACAACAGGAATTTTCTCTACGTGATACAGTCTAAAAAGGAAACTCGAATTGTTTCCTTGCTTCTATTTTCCTTTTTGTTCTTTATTTTACTATTTGACTTTTCAAACAATGAATAATGCAAAGAATAGTCTGCAACTTGCAAGTTGCAACCTGTACAGCGTCCCACAATTGGAACATGATGTAACCAAATCAAATAGGCTAGTCAACTAAAGTTCATAACGCCGAAGGCTCCCAGAAGTAGTAACCGAACAGGGAACAAAAGGACAACAAACAAGTGCATGTGTTGTGAGGCAACAAGCCTACTGAACCTTTTCAGGGACTCTCTTCCGGTCTGTAAGGTGCCCGAGAAATTGAATTGGCTTTGACCCATGTTTATGGATGCCGCTCGCCTCCCCACCACGACACTGCTATTGATGCCAACCGGTGCTAGGATGGACCACCAGAATTTACGGCGATGCTCCCTCCTGGCTTTTCGTATGCGATTTAGCTCCTGGCGAATTACATTTCTCACAGATTTTAAGTATGAATTCATGTCATGGTCCCTTTGAATGGTTCCCTCAGATCCATAAGCTGAACGATCACTGAGGATCTCAAGTGGATGCGGTGAATTCAAGAACACAGTCTGTGCAGCACGGAGCTGCTTCTCTGCATCATTGCTGTCAGACAACGGACAGCTTAAGAGATATAAACCACTGCCGGATGGGAGGAGATGATGACGGGGAGAGAATTTCTCATCTGGCTGTAGAATCAGAAGCTCCCCCATTGGGGCATATAACAGCTTCTGCAGGCAAAAGGCAACAAGAACATTAGTAAAATGTTCATGGATAAAAGATGCAAAAAATATATACATAGTGGGGTACATTATACCTGGTTATTCAGACATGGATGATTACGGAAATTCCCATTTACAGCCTTCAAAAGCTCCACAACGTGATTAGGATAATTACAAGAGAAGGCCCGAGGCACAATGTCCCTGTGCATTGTGATAGCCTGAACATGATTCTTTGGCAATCCAAGCTTGTGGAGAAGATGATCACCTCCACACATTATGGATGGAGCACCAAATGTTACAACAGGTAGCAAGGATGGCGCCGGAACTTCACCTCTTATAAGCAGCATGAGATTTAATAGCAGTGACAGGCTTCCTCCAAGTGAATGCCCTGTAAAACGAAATGTTGCATGCCTAGCCCATGACTTTAGGTGGGCATGAACTTCAGGCAACATCTGTTCATACATGCCTTTTGCAGCTTCATATATGCCTCTATGCACAAGAACGTCTAGCCCCTGGACCAAGATGGCATTTTCATTTTAGTTCGATTTTATGTCATGCCAAGCTGTTTTATTGTGCGAAATTTTGTAGAAAATAGCCTTTAAGAATTCAAAAAGCATTTGTTATGATGCTCTATGAAATCTTCATTGAACATTTTATTGATTTAGAATGTGGCAGATCAGTAAATAATTTACCTCAAATTGAACCGGCTCAAAAAGTAGATTTGCTTGCCAAGATGCCAGAGATTCAGATCCCTGCGTATCAGAAAATAACAAACCTCCTGAGGATGGCATAATAACGACCAACCATGAATCATTCATAACTTAGACCAAATTATCAATGTTACAATCGATTAATGTCTACAAATTTATAATATCTACTCCGAGTAAGATCACAATCCAAGGAGTCAATATCTATTACAATAAGATAGGTGATGGGAATATAAATCAAAACCAATCCTGAAGTAATTAAGTCTCTAAATATAATGTGGTTGTTTATCTGTAAACTAGAGCTCATTACCTGAATCACAAAGTACCTTGTACCCAGATCATCATCGCAGATAAACCATTCACACGGTGATGAACGTGTTGAACTCAAATCATCTGCAACAGCTTGCCTGACTTCTTCCTTAGCAGCAACCACTGCAGTCACCGAGTCGGTGGTTGCCATCAAAGACGCCATTTCTGAGTTCATCAAAGTAACATCATCATCAATTCCAAAGCATTCCTGATGAGGATCTTTATCAGCCTCGGGTTTTAAGGATTTGAAGAGGAGTATGCTCTTTGTCTGTGAGAGCAGATAAGATGCAGCAGAGGCAGCTATCTGATAAGCAGCCGAGGCACTTGTGTGACTACTATTATTATTTAGCTTCTTACCTTCTGCTTCCTCCTTTGCTATCCTTTTCTCTTCTACTTGATCTTCACTTGACATCTGAATTTTCTCAGCTTTCATCGCCATTTCTCTTTTCTCTATCGACGATGTTACAAACCTAAGGCCACGATACTTGAGGAGATTTCCTGGCTGAATACACCAGAGGAAATTTCATCAACCTATTAAAACAGATTCCTAATCGAGATACACAACAGATCTCAAGCAATTCTAAAGAAGGCTAGTGAATCTAAAACAGAGGAAAAACAGAGAACTCGAAGATGTAAGAGTGGGAAGTTCCATAAGTGAATCTAAAAACGCATAAGCAAGACACTTTGAATAGCGTAAGAAAATCAAGTGAAAACGCTTAAATCCAGTCTTGTAAAGACCGATCTGATATCCTACAAACAAATCAAGCCCGCTCTATATTTATCAGCACAAGAAAGATCAATTTAAAACCATTTCATCGACAAAAGATTTAATAAAATCATAAAAAGAGCAGCCAAATTAATTAACAATAAGAAGAAAGCTGGTACCTTGATTTCGGGTATGCAATAAGCTATATTCCCAAGATAGGACATTTGTGCATACAACTTCGCTTCAGCCAATGACACCCTCTTCAGAAATTTTGAAAACAATTCTCTATCAAAGTCAACAGCTTCTTCATCATCATCTTCCAGTTTACAGGCCCCGCATTCTTCTTCATCTTCCTCTCTCTCTTCCTCCTGCTCTTCTTCCTTTGAATCGTTAACCAAAGGACTTTCTCTTTCAAAATCCTTACTTCCTCGTTCCTCAACTTCCTTTTCCCATAGCGATTTTACTTGCAAAATCTTCGACACCCAGTTCCCATTTTGCCCTTCAGATGACCTCATCGTTCTGCTCTCCAAGTCATCACCCACTCCATTTTCAGTCTCCGAGTTCGCCACCAAAACAGCGTCGTCTACTGCAATCCCATTGTTCCTCCCACTTTTACCTCCTCCAGGCCACAAAGACTGTAACGGGTACCTAAACGAGAATCTCGACGCCGTCTTCTGCGGGGGGGTCGACGTCGCAGCCACAGTGGATTTGTCCCGCCCCACCGCGCTCACCTGAGACGCGTTGACACGCGCCTCGACACCCACGGCGATCTGTGTGGCAATGCCATGAATTCCTGTTTTTAAACACAGACTATCCGCCACCAAGTCTTTATCTTTTGGGCAGCATAGTTTTGAAAAAAAAAAGGTATTTTGTTAAAACTAGCTAAAACTCCTA
>JAOQMM010000004.1:4503904-4515032 GCA_027563515.1 Erythroxylum platyclados
CTCCAGGCCACAAAGACTGTAACGGGTACCTAAAAGAGAATCTCGACGCCGTCTTCTGCGGGGGCGTCGACGTCGCAGCCACAGTGGATTTGTCCCGCCCCACCGCGCTCACCTGAGACGCGTTCACACGCGCCTCGACACCCACGGCGATCTGTGTGGCAATGCCATGAATTCCTGTTTTTAAACACAGACTATCCATCCCCAAGAAAGAAAACGTCTCCGTGCACAACAACAAGTAGAACAGCAATCCAATTCCACAGTGAATGTCACCTCCTTTCGCTATATTGCATTTACACAAAAAGTTGCAAAGTTGATAGGGAGAAGAGAAGAAATGTTTTGTTGGGCTACGAGAAAGGAGATATATAGCGTGATGGCTCCCCTAAACAAAGGCGTTGACGTGCCCACACAATCTTTGAATTTTTACTTTTCGTTCGTAAATTCTATTTCTTATACGAACAGAGATTAGAGAGAGAAAGGAGCAAACTTACGGCAGGATAGTAATAAATAATTTAATTCATTTAGGAAGGTAATACGGCGACGTTTGATCATACGTGGGTGTACCATCCCTTTGCAAATTGCACATGGGCTTATAGGCATGCAGGATTCCGTGCGTCGGGGACTACAGTTGTACAGATAAAGCGTGTTACACGTGGGACCATGACAGAACGGAGACAGAGATTATGTGACATTGTAGAGATTGCCTCGTCAGTTAGAGGATACGCATCAAACTGCCAAACGACACCGAATGACGTGTCCTCTAAGTCCTCCAACGAGCCGACACCCCAGCCTATTTGGCATTTTTCATATAATATAATATCTTGGATAAGTCTATACACATATCCCTATAGCATACTCAAATTTCCCCAAACACCTTCCTTATACCTGATACGTGTCCATGTTTATCGGACGCTTGCACACGAAAGAAGATATGAAATGTGCTGTGCGTTTCGTTCTCCGGTTAACCAAATTGTTGGAAGCCCATGTGATGTGATTGTCACGGTCCGATTTGGAAATATTTTTTTTCCTTTGGCTTGCGTAAATATCCTAATTTTTCGTTAAAAATGCGTATTTATAAATTTCTTCTTCATATAAAAAAGTGGGTTTTTGAATACGATACCCATATGGATTTTATGTATGTTGGATAGGAAAGCTGGTTAACAATGGACAATGGTTGAGGTTGAAGCAAAGTTGGTGGGAGTTGGATGGAGCTGGAAGAAGAAGAACACAAGTTTGGTCTTTCTGTTCTTTAACTCAATAGGGGAATTTAAACGTGAACAGTTAAGCATCGCTACTATTCCGGGCTCAGTTTGGATCCAAGTCACTGGTTGGATTAGCACGGTGCTAAATGGACAATGGCGCTTGAGTATTACTCAAACCCAAGACGCTTTTCATTTTCCGGAAACAAAATTGAACAACATTATTTTAATCTTACACTCAGCACGTTTCACAGTTTTAAAACAAAGAGGAGCCCACCGACGTGACAAACATGATCGCCACTTACACTTTCTACGAATTCATAGGATTCATATGTTCGTTCGATAAAGACAAAAAGATCTAAACAAACGGTATTTTGCTCATGTCTGGTGGAGCCCTGCTGAACTCGAAAGTTGGGTTTTCACAGTCTTCTGAGACCTTGCTTAAGAGAAAAAGAGGAGTCTGTTTAGTGTTTATGGCTCTGTGTTTCCGCCTCTTATGTAATTAGATGTATTGCTACTCTTATTGCACTTATAGAGTGCATGTGTTTGCAAAGGTAAGCCACTTTCAGAAATCGTGGCACTTTGTGGACGACATTATCGTTAAATTTGTTTCTGATCTGGTAAGCATTCTTTGGTGTTAAGACTTAATAATGTCTAGTAAGTCTGAATGGAAGTCTAAATCTCCTACCCTCCCGTAGGCACATTTGGCTCAGGATATAGGATGAAGGAGGGGAATGTCTACAATGTTATCGGAAGGAATTTTTTTCCCCAAAACAGTGGAGGGGATGAGGGGCAAAAAGTAAAAGTAAGTTGAATCTTGCACAGATTACGAATCCTCTCTTTTAAGTTAAATAAAATTTACTATGACATAGTACGACAAAGGAGTACGGAACCAAATAATAGGGCAAAAAAAAAAAGTAACTAAAATGAAAGATGTGGTTGGAAGTGATGAGATATTATTTGGTTAGGCTAATTTCTCTTTTATCTTGACTATATTTTAGTGTTTAAATGAGAATATTAATATTTGTTTTATTTTAAGGATAACAAATAGAGATTGCATCAAATTAGATTATTATTAGTCAAAATCACTAATTTTTTTTAATAAAAAAGAATAGATTACTGCAGTGAATAAGGCAAGAAAACGTCTAATGTCAGCTATAAGAGTTTGATTTCAATTAGAAAACTTAATTTTAGCCTAGGGATTTATATTTGTTATAGATATGAATCTTGACAAGATAGAAGGAGACTAGGTTTAAAGTAAAAATAGAGGAGAAAAATACGTCAAACACTTCTAGATATCATTATATTTCATTTCTTTGTAATTTTCTCTTCATCTTTCATCTTTTCTTCTATTTTTGGTATCGGAGCTAAAATTATATGTGGGTAATTCTAGATATTCTAATTTAAAGGGATTTAAAACTCTAATTGTAACTTACAAGGTTTTGTTCTAAACTTAAATTCTTGTTTAATTTAAGTATTTCTTTTGTTTTGTTTTCTTATACTTCATGAATAATTAATATTGGTTAATCTGACAAATTAATCCAATGTTGATTATTTATAACTATTTACAAATTTAGTGATCCGTAATTATTATGAAGGTTGGCACAAGTAGCAAATATGTTATTTATGAATTTGCATATTTAACTTATAAGAAACAAGAAAACTAAATAGAATAGTTATAGTTATCTCAATTATTTAATTTGGGATTTAGTTTTTTTCACTAAGCTTATTGCTATCATTAATTGATATGAAATACTATCATATCTAATAAATTTATGGTAAATTTTAGTTTGAATGATGAGTTTGAACTAATTAATTTAGAAAAATTTGAAACTTATTATGACTATCATAATATGTTTTGAACTTAACTTTTTAAATTGTAAAAATTATTCTTTTTAGACCAATGATCAATGTTAAAATTTGATGAGATATTTCCCTTAAATCAAAGTTAATTAAAATTAAATTTCGCAATCTTTAATACTTAGTTGATTTATTTTGATTCCTTATTAAATTTAGTTGATTAGTTAATTAATCATAAATCGTCCACTTTGTTTGAACAATTGAAATTAAGAAACTAAGTTTTATTTTTCTTAGGATTCGATTTAAGTTCCACAACTACTATAAGAGTTTAAAGAATCATAATTAATTTTAAAGGCTTCATCAATTTGGTCAATAAGTTATAACTCCAGGGGGGGGGGGGAGTAAATAAGACACTCTAATGCCACTAAGACACAATGGGCAAACAAAATTACAAGAGATTCTATTTGGAGACAGTAACTAGATTAAGCTTCAAATCAATCTCCTTAGTAGTCGAGATCAGTCTAATCCAATTAAACAAGTTGTTATCGAGAATTGAAGTTTCAGTCTCCTTGTTATTGAAAAGTTATAGGTTTATTGCTTTATAAATTGTATAAGTGGTACTACTTAGGGCAATCTTGAAAAAATTAAGTCTCTTTTACTATTAAACTTAATTTTAGTTGTCCAATTCATAATGCTTAACCATTAGTTCAAATTACAAAATGAATTATGAAGGATAAGAGAGTTCTCCCAAACTATTTTTAAGCATTAGCAATTGAAGAAGAGATGATTGTGCGATTTTGTTACTTGATTATGGAACATACAAACAACATCATTTAATACATTGAAAAGCATTATGTCCATTGTTTAAATCCTTGTTTTAGTGGTTAGTCATAAAATGAAAGATATCTTTGGTAAGCAATTGGGAAATTAGACTAAATTTCTTCAATGGATAGTATGTTGACCTCTAATAAAGATCCCTAAGTAGGATCTAATAGTAAATTTAAGGGATTGGTGTCTCATCTACATTACAAAATATTTTCTAATTGAATTAGGAGGGTTGATGGGCAAGGTTTTTTTTTTTAATAAATGAGAATCCCTTAGGATGAACAAAAGGCTAATTTCAAGTATTATTTTTTATTATAGTTGACACTCTTTAAGTAAGATGGTAAGCTTGCATTTTTGGATCCAGTATTTACAAAAGTTTAAAGGTGTTCTAGAAGTTGCCAATTGTCATACCATAAAAAGTTCTTCCATTTCTTAGTATTACTTTTAATTCGCCCTAAGCCTTTCTCTTAAAGTTCTCTAAAGAATTAAAAAAGTCTTAAAAGAATAAATAAATGTTAACTTTGTCAAAAGAGTAAGAGATCATCTGCTAAAGAAAAGTTGAACATTTTGTGTTAGTTGCACTTATTGTGACATCTGAAATTCTAATTCTTAATGTAGTTGGCAATGATACAAGTAAGAACTTCAATATAATCTACGAATAGATAGGTGAAAGATGGTCACTTTGTCTTAACCTTTTTGCACCCTTAAATATTTAGGTTAGCTCACCATTGATCAAGACAAAATAAGAGCTGGTTATAACACATTTCCTAAGCTAGATGATTAAGATAGAAGGGAGTCCAAAAGCTTCCATGGTGATAAAGAGAAAGTTTCAATACATTAAGTCAAAGACTGCAAAATTCAATTTTCAGAATGCTACTTTTGTCTCTTAGGATACAGTGATAGTTCTTTAAAAGTTCCTGAGCCAATAAAATATTGTTGCTAAAGCTTTGGGCCTAAATAAAAGCACTTCAGGATGAATTGACATTAGTCTTTAGCACTTCTTTAAGCCAATTACTTAGCATTTTTTGAAATTATCTTATACAGCATATTAGAACACATAATATGCCTAAAGTCTTTTAGACTTATTGGATTTGATACCTTGGGGATTAGGAAAGGAAAATGTAGGTTTTGCGGACCTAGTAGAGTAAAATAGTAGGTCAGATAAACCAACATGGTTGATGTAAATACGATATCTTCACAAATTGACTTCTAGAAGTATAAATGTCTGTTTGTTTCTTGATAAAAAAAGGATACAGTTGAAGTTTCCCAATACTAACTAGGGAGAGGAAATATTATAGTTGATATTTAGGATATCAACCTAAAGATGCTTCCTAAGTGACAAATTATTATAAGCATAAACAAACTTAACAAGCATTTTAGACATGGTGTAGATGATAGCTAACTCAAGGTAAAAGAATTAGCCTGATGGCTATGTAAAATCAATCTACACTTAGGTGAGATTGTAAGCCACCAAAATTCAACCATTATTGATGAGTTACTCATCACCATCTAATTCTTGTAAAAAATACTTGTTCTCGCTTATGTGATTGACTTTTGTTTTTGTCTAAGTAAGCTAACTAAGATAGATTTTTCAATCTAGAGAAAGTCTATGATTACTTACTGTTTAGAGGGGTAGTTCAACCCCTTCACATTTGGAGATTAAGGAGCTAATTGCGACCTTTTTCTTAAGTTCTTCCTAAAATTTTTTCTTGTAGGTTGAAGCAGAGAAGTCAGCATTACATGCGTTTTCAACTGGTAAAGTTTTCCGAAGGTTTCTTGAAGGGGGTAAAATTATGGCTTTTGGATGAACTCTAAGATAAGCTTAATAACGAGGTCAAGGGCCTATTCACAAGGGCAAGATGGTTAGTGTCTACTTCGGCTTAGAAACTTTTGAGTTTTGAGTTTGCAAATCTTAAGCTGACTTAAGGATTAGCAACATAGTTATGCACAAGTTCTTCAACTTCACTGGTAGTAAATTATTTTTAAGTAGCTCTCCATTCGTTGACTTAACTGGGTTTGGTAGGCATCCGTTGATTGCTCATAGAAATTTCTTCTTAGACTTGTTGGCGTTCATCATCTAATTTTAGGATTTTCATGATTTCTCACAACTCCTTCTTTAATTCAACTTTAATCAAAATTTGACATAATTTATCCTTTTCAACGATGTTGTTAAAAAAGGTCTCTCTATTGCACTTGACAAATAAGTTAAACCTTATATTGACTAGTATTTCAAAAAGATAATATAAAAGTTAACTCAAATTATGTCAAGTTTTATAAGAATAGAAGTTTACCTTTAACATGTCAAGTCTCCTACTCAATAATCTTTACCGAGATAACTTCACTATTAAATTTGAATGAAAACAAATATGCTTCATTTATGAGGATATTACTAACCCAAGTTTACACAATTCTACAAATGTTTACCTTTGTATTAAGGGAAAAATAAGACTTACTGACAAAATGATCCGCTAAAATGATACTGTTTAGGAGCTCTTGATGGCGAACCTTGACAAGAGGGGTGGAATAAACTTTGAGAAACTTAAATGGAGACCTATCTCCTACAATTTTAAACGAAGAGTGTTTCAAGGTAAGAAGGAAGGAAAAGGAAACAATTAAAAGAACTTGAGTAGAGGACTAGAGAATTGACCAAAGGCACTCGAGTTGTGAAGTTGTCGAAGTACTAACAAAGGTGAGAAGAAAAGATCTGAGAGAATAAGAAAAAAGTGAGGCTGGGATCGAAAAATCCTAAGAGGAGCAAGGTGCTTGAGGTGAAGAAAAAGGTTGAAAAGGAAACGTTGACCGTGTCAGGAAAAGGTTCCAGTGCAGTAGCCCAAAAAGATAAAAAGGGGAAGAGCCATGCAGTAGTGGGAACAAATTATAGTTTTAGAGTTAGGCCGTTGATTGAGACTTAAAGAGAAGGGAGAGTTGGAAAGTTAGATTTCTACACACTTATTTTTGTGCTGTTGGAATATGAGCTGATTTGCTAGTTATCCCAAGAGAAAATGGGCATGGAATTACAAGGGAGTGGGGTTCATTTGGAGCAAAAGGAAAAGGATTGAACGAAACTTCGTGGCAAAATGACAAAAGTCCCAAAAACTAAGAATGCTTAATAAAGCATTGGCCATACTGTTTTCTTTTTGGTTAGCCCGTGGAAACTGTACACTTAGTGTACATGATTAAGATTCGCACTAGAACAACATGATTGTAATTTATGATCCACTAACTTGTATGCTATTCCTTAACAGGGGGCTAAAACGCCTCGAAAAGCAAAGACAGGAGGAAACAAAAATTTCGAAGGTTCCTTGACCTCTGTAGTTACAATGGTAACATCTTTAGGACCCCCAAAAGAATAAAGACTTCCATGCCCTAACCAAGAACTTCCTTGATCTTTTTCTTCTGATCCTCAGTTAGTGAGCTGGGGAAAAGTACCTCAAATGTGACGTATAAATCTCCCTTCTTTGTGCTAAAATGCAATGGCATTCCTTCCCCTTTGAACTTCCTTACTTCCTTGGGCTTAGTAATTCCCTGAGAGTTGTTCGCAATTGTCATTCCCATTTCATAGGAACTCAACAGTATCCAAGTAAGATGCAGAGAAAGTGCATTCACTTACCTTTGTGCCAATCTCAACCAAATGTTCATCAAGGTGCTTGATGGTCTTTTCAAAACCGACCAAAGCTTGAACCTAGGAACATAAACGTACAGGGAGTTCCTTATCACAAGGTGTACAAGAAGAAAACACAAATGAAGATAAAAATCAAGTATTGTTGCCAGTATCTGCCAACAGAGTTACCATTAGCACTCACCAACGTTATAGTAATAGTTGTATGCAAGTCATTGCCTTCCCTTCTAAAGCGGTCATGTGGTGCTGTGTGAATGCGGAACTGCAATGTTCATAAGTTTAACTTTCGTACATTACACAACAACTATCAACAGTATTAGCAGTAACAAAATGCACAGCGATAATACAAGCCAGCTTCGAAGACTAACCTTCAAATCTCCAGCTTCTCCATCAACTTTAGGCTCACCATCTTCGTAGAAAACAACCTCCTATAACATGCATTAACACATCAATCCCAAGCTATAAGGTAAAATAAGAAGAGTGACAACCACAAAGATGCTGAATCTTAATTATCCATGTATGTCTAATTCTAGGAGAAAACTTCCTTTAGTAGGACATGTCAAGAGACTTCCACATCACACAGCCAGCACTTGGTCTATGGCACCAAAAAGGGGAAAACTACCATATTCACGTCGCAAGAACTACATAAGAAGTCAGTAAATAGTGTCTCATAAAGACAAAATTTTAAGAAGCTTACTTGTCCATCTTGCATTCCTTTCTCTATATCAATTGTGAAAAAATAACCTTCCCGCTCAAATTTGACATTTTGGCATTGCTCACAGACCTGAAACAATTTACAAGTGTAAACTCAAGGGCATAAGACTCAAAAGACTAAGAGAGGCCTTAAAATTATAGCTTCAGGCAAAATGATTGAAATCAAACTGAAAGGCCATGGAAAAGGATCCAACATAAGACAGCCAAATGAAATTGCTAATATTTCAAGCAAGTAACAGCATTGACTCATCAAATGGAACAACCATCTTCCTTTTCGTGTTAACTGTTAATGCCAATAAGAAACTCCATGAGATCTGCCAGACTGTTATCTGAGTCTGTACCTGCTCTGTCATCTGCTGAAACATTCCAGGACCAATTTGTTTGTGATAGACTTCATTTTTGCAGTTGCAGCGTCTTTTACCCGGTGCTGGTTTTATGACATTTTTCTCCCTCCAAACCTGATAAATATACAAAAGGTAATTCTTCTTATTAGATCAAATTGATAATCGTATTACCTATCAATTATTATTGTGCTTCTAGATGCAAGGAACATAGGGATGGCAAATAAATATATAAAAAGGAAAACACACTCTCCTAACTATAAAGTACTTTTCAAAATGGGGACTAATAGGTTCCAAGATGTGTCCTAAAAGCTGCAATTTTCAGTTCCCAACTTCCCACTATATGAATCACCAACAGAATAAACCCTCACCTTGAGTGAACCACCACTGTACAAGTCTTCCAATGTCGCGTCCAATTCAACAATTACATCATCACCCTTTACAATAGTCTCTTCCTCTTCCATGGGACCTCCACCAAAGAACCTAGAAAGACCATTTCTCTAATAAGATGTGACTCTAAACTGAAACATCAAAATGGTAGACTGAAATTTGGAACTACAAAAAGGATCGCAAAAATAGGCATCAAATTCATGTCAGGTGTTATGGGGTCTAGTGATAAATGATAGCCCTAAAATGTAGAAAGAAAATAAAGTGATTACATATCCACTCTCCTGCAATTAAGATAAAATTCTTTGCATTAAAAAAGACTACTAGCTCACATAGGTAGCGTAAAAATAATTGATCAAACTCCAGCTATAGTATAGTGATTTAGTCAAGCTATCTGAGTGCAATCCCAAATGTTTCACTTTATAATACAACCAAATACACGACGAGGATCTGTTATATGAAACGAAAATGAATTTCTAGTGTTTTTCAATTGAATCCCTTTGGTCTCAAGTACTGTGCAAGTTTTGGAATGCACAAATTGCTCACTACCATACTCCAAATTTTAGGATAAGAATTCCTAAAATCGCAGCATAGAGAAACGCAAATAAAATAAATAAGGGGTAAAAGAAAAGGACTTACTGGCTAAAGATATCTTGAATGTTCATGCCCATTCCCCCACCTCTCCCACCACCAGCCATATGCTGTTTAATCCCCTCCTCTCCATACCTATCGTATATTCCCCTCTTCTCGCTATCCGCCAACACCTCATACGCTAATCACCCACACACATTTCATTTAGTTCAATTTTCATCAGCACAAACTAACAAGACATGACAATTAAATCAGTAACATTTTACCATTGCTAATCTCCGCGAATTTCTTGTTTGCCTCCTCATTCCCCTGGTTCTTGTCGGGATGGTACTTCAACGCTAGCTTTCTATACGCTCTCTTGATCTGCTCGTCTGACGCTCCCTTCGTCACTTGCAATACATCGTAATAACTCTTCCTGACACCCAAATCTCAACCAATTTAATCTCCAAAGCCAAGCAAACCCTAAGAACGAAGGAATGCGAATAAGAGACTGAAGAAGAAGAAGAAGAGGAGGAGGAGAAATGCATACGCGGAAATAGCGGCGAAAGCGTAACAAGAGAGAACACATATAACCACCAAGAGCTTTGTTCTTCGATCCGCCATCGAAAGAATTGCTCTAAACGAAATTAGAGCGCTCCAGATCCTAGGGTTTCAGATCTCTTCGTTCAATTCTTCAATTACTTTGTTTTGAGTTTCTAAAAACTGGCCCCAAGCAAATGTTGACTTGACTCGGGTCACCGTGTAACTTTTCTTTGTAATCAGCCAGTGAGAGTTAATTCCAAGGTGCCTCTACCAACGATCACGATCCACGCAAGACTGCTTTCTGTTACGTTCAATGACACGACAATAGCGAAGTTTGAAGTTGAAAGTGTAAACGACCAGCCGTATCCTATATTATAATGGATCCTGGCATCCTGCACTCGCGCTGTAGTATGGACTGAGATACTGCTGTGGGGCATAGCTCTCTGTCGATGGGCCAATAAGAACGCGAGTTCCATTTTAAGTTTAGGAGAGGCAGGAGATTGTCGTTCCATTTCCCCTTTCTCCGTTTCTGTGAAAAGAACATGTTTCTGGCTTCATTACTTGTTATTTTCAATTCCTTGATATCTTTTCTATTCTCTATTTTCTTAAATATGTTTGGTAAGTAAAAATAAAGTAGATGTTCTCAAGGAAAAAGTTTTTAAGTAAATAAATTAGAGTTTTGTTATTCTCACGTTAAGGGTGAAATCTAAAATTCAAGAATTTGAAATTTAATCTAAAGAATATTTGAACTTTCTTCTCATGAAAATATTTCATATTTAAAATATCATTGTAATCGATATCTGTATCGATTTTTTATTTGCCTGTTTATATCCTTGAGAGTTTTTGGTGGTTCTGTTTAAACACCTAGTACATTTTTAATTTTAGTATGATCTTATTTTTCTGAAACTGATGGAAATTGAATATGTAAAAAAATTAAGATATTAGATTAATTTTGGCAAAGACCATGCAAGTCACATGTAAGATAGTTGCATTAGTTTATCTCAATGTTTTAAAAATCGGACCGGACATTGAACCGGTTAAAGAAAAGGTTTAAGATTTAAAGGTCAACCGGCATTAAACCGTTATAAAACCGGTATATAATAAATAAGAAATAAAAATTATAACAATAAGTA